>APFE030554562.1:2318-15645 GCA_000404065.3 Pinus taeda | reverse complement strand
CTATTACTATTATTATTGTTTTGACTTAGAATATATATTATTAAATAAATCATTTTTATTATTTTTAGTTTTAATAACCATTAGAATTAATTTATGGTATTATTCTAATTTAAATTAATAAATTAATTTTGATGCTATTCTCTCATTTATTAATTGTACCTAATTTTACTTATTTCCATAATTAGAATAATATATTATTAATCTTAATATTATAAAAATAATAATAATAATAATATTAAATTTATTTTAGACCTGGGTCCTAGAGTCCAAAGTAGCCGTTACTTAGCCGTTGGAATCTCTGCTCAGTCTATTTAACATGCTAGGCCAGATGTGTTTCTTCAACTTGTCCTGACGATGAACTGCACTAGTTGGTTCGAAACGCGTCGACAAAGGTCTTTTTTATGTGATTTACGCCGAAGCTCTTCTTATAACTATAATTTTTTAGAGAAACAAATTTTTCCATAGGTAGAGGATTATGATGACATGGCCAAGAGTTACATCTCAAGGAAAGCATTGAAAATTTTTAGTATAACAAATTCCGCTAATGTGTAAGGTTGAAACGGTATCTGATAATCAAAATATATTATATATAATTAACAATATGTTATTAGGAGGACCTAGGATGAGTTCACTAGATGACAAAATGAACAACACTTGTGAAAGAAAATAGGAAAGATAACTCATCTCCCAAGGTAGGCATACCCATGCTTACAGAAAGGAAAGCATGGTTTCCAAATCAAGTAATTGGTGGACCCATCAACATGTATATAGAACATGATAATCATGGCCATGAAAATGCATAGTGGATCCACGTCAAATAGATCATGGCCATGAAAATTTCATAGTCAATATATGTCTTGGTATATAATGTTGGAGGATATATGGAATAAATTAAGTGAAGAATTAATGGCCCTATGACGTACTAGAGTCACGTAAGAAGGAGTGGTATTGTTCAAAACTCAGGTGTCAACATATAAGATGCTATTGAATTGAGAAGAAACATATTAATATAGAAGTCATCGATAGAAGTTGAAGAGGTTGGAAAGTGAGCAAGAATGTTGACACAATCTAAGGTCTTCAAAAATGGTTGATGATTGTACAATTCTACACCATGTGAATAAATGAGATGAATTCAAACATGGGAGAAAACATTATTACTGGTCATTGATGTATATCATTAAAAAACATGCTACCACCCGTCGATCAAGATAATGGGTGTCAAGGTACCTAATACATTTTAACAAGTGCAGATAAATGTGTCGAAGTTGAACAACTAAAAGAATCTATCAATCAAGGGACATTGATGTATTCCCTCTTTTAATTGCAAGAGAATTTTCTACTGATGATTGTGAACCTCAAGGTACAAAAAAATTCTTTAGACCTTATTCCTAGAGAAAATGATTTGTATTTGATAGGAAAATATCTAATGAAAGGACGACATTGAGGCACCCCCTATAAACTAACATGAGTGTAACCAGAAGGCTAATAATTTGGAAGGACTCAGATGAAAATATTGAAAATTATACCAACAAGTGCATCTCTTGCATGCACTAGATGGAAGAGAACACATAGGATACCTTTTTAAAAACAAACAATAATGAGAGATGCTTACATAGGCGAGGGATTCTACCAATGAAAAAAATGGAACCCAAGGCACTACATGAATCCCAATGCATGATAATATAAACCAACATTGAACATAAGGGAAACCACCTAATCAAATCCCAATAATGAAAATCAATGGTGGGTATAAGGTCACCTTTCAATAAACTAAATAGGGTCAGGGTACTATTCTAGGTTTACTCTCAAATCAATTTATCCGAGTCAACAAGAGTTGGATGATCAGCAAGAACTCAATGGGGACCTTCTATATTGACACGAGTATATGACTTAGATACTTGTTGATATATAAATTGACTTGAAAATTGGGAATGGTAGACATAATGAGGCAAGAGACACTATAGAAAGATTGAAACAAATTCAACTTCGCTTGAGCATAAGAAATATAGATTTTATGGCTTGGAAGAAAAGACCCAAGAATGAATAATGATATAAGTTTGTGACATATGAGGTTTGAATAGACTTTCCACATGACTGGAAGCATAACGAATCGAAGAAGTGAAGACTCTAAAATAAGGTTTGGATTCTTAAGACCATACTTAAAAAAATCCCAATGAGGATAAGACTCATAACTTGGTTCTTTGCTCAAGGGAATCACAATTGAAATTAATGTCAATCACTTTCGAATAAACTATTTCCTCATCTCATATTTTTCTAATATTTCACTTTTTTGTGTTTTTTGTATTATAAAAATCGTGAAAAATAATAAAAAAATGCTTTAATATAATGAAGGGAACGAGTATCATGAACATGGAAACTAGTTCGAGTACTAGGAACATTCCTATGTTCAATGCAGGGGAAGCATGAAGTTTGTGAACACTCGAGGAATGGTCCTTCTAGGGATAAATGTATCAAGTCACAAAGGAAATAATTACCAGGCTTGTATGTAAGAGAATGCATATGAAAATTTATGGTGTTGTTCTCCCCTTCATTTATATTTCATTTATATTTCCTTAATGTATTATGATAGAGTTGTGTAATTTCCTCATTATTTCTCAAGCTAGGGTATTATGGATCATACTCCTGCAATCTTGACGATATTCTTATATTGGATATGAATGCAAGTCAATCCATGTTATAATTTATTGTTAAGTATTTACTTACTTTTTGAATTGTTGGGAGAAATTAATGCAACTTGAATGGATATCAATTGTCCTTTCTCTCAAATATATCTGGAACAAGTGCTAAATACATATATGAAATGCACACAAAATAATATTTCCAAAGCTCAAAAGGTTAAGGATACGAAAAAAAACTCATCAACAATCATATCACAAAGTCACTCATCAATAAATAAGCATATTGAAGCATTTTCCCATGTTAAACTAATAAAATGTAACCAAAGTAAAAAAAAGTTAAATTATTAATCACTGCAAGGTAATGGGCTACAGAATTGGTTAGTGTAACAAGTATTAGGCCAAAAAATGGACAAAGCATCAATATTATGGGGGTAATTAGTTATAAAAAATGGATAAATATGGTGTGATTTAGAAGCCATCAACTACATTCTACTAAAAGTAAAAAAAAGCACCAATGAACGTCTCAAGCATGCTCTACATGGTTACTAACTAAGGAATTATTTATTTTACAATCTTCATGTGAATGGTGATCTACCCTTGTCATAGTGGCAAAGCGCATAATTCCGCATCAATGGCATCATTTTATTCTTTGTTATTCATTCTCTAAGGACATCACTCTCATTTGTAATGATTTCTAGGATTCACTTTGCATTGTACTTCTCTAAGTGTAATTTAGAACTCATATAATTATTTCCTCAAAATTGAATTCTCTTCTTCTAATTGTGTGCAAATATATATCATCTTTGCGATATTCAAACATAAAAAAATATAGCATATCAAATTCATCAAATTTTCCCAAAGCTTCTAAAGAATCATATAAAGCAACACCTTTAAATTCTTATGAGTTCATGACAACTCTTACAATCCAAAAACTTGGTTTTTCACCCTACATTGTTTTATTTTTGTGGTGCATGTTTATGGATAAATCCCTCATGCAAACAAGAGTGTTCTCCCTAGATTTGGCACCCATATATAGAACAAAACATATAGTAACAAGAAACTTTCTCTAGGTTCAAATATCATCAAAGAAACAAAGAAAACAAAAGTGGGATGGACCCATCCCTTTTTTTATGATAGTTGTCATCACTGGTTGTTTTTAGCTTCTAGTATTGTCCTCTATGCTTCGAAGTAAAAATCTGCAAATGGTAGAAACAAACAAACCATAAAAGCACCAACAATTCAAAGATAATTTGATAAAACCTATATAAGTGATCAAGGAAGTTGTTGATGGTGTTGGAACCACCAACATTCAGGGGATCTCCCCGATATAAAGTCCCAACTAGATCTCACACCATTTGGAGTAGGAGTCCCAACAGTGGGTGATAGTGTAATGTCTTGACCGCATAAATGCGCAAAGGAAAGTATGATAAATTTGGATGAGAGCAAGTGTGTGACCCTACAGAGAGTCAAGTGTGATGCATGGAGATTCCATCACATGAAGGGAAAAGTAAGTGCACACCCTGGAAGCCTATAATAGTACGTAGCTTGAAAGGAACACATGAGTGAAATGACTTCCCTAGCTAAGATGCAAAATAGTCCAGAAATTAAAGTGATGAATTAATCCAACAACACGCATTCAACAAGATTCATACAAATGCATACAAAGTAGTCCATAAGCATATGCATAAGTTAAATAACATAAATTGACAATACAACAAGAGTAGTCCTACTATATTAACAACATATGCATGAAACTGTGTTGGCTCTAGTTTTATTATTATAAGTGAAAGTTCCATCCATACATACACCATTGATGACCACTAGCCCCAATAATGGAACATTATAGTCAAGAACCCTTGCTCCTCCAAATAAGTATACTTGCTCTATGCTATGGAGAAGCCAAGGATATTCACAATACTCCCAAGCCTTTTCTAAGCCTAAGCCTAGCCAAAATCTTGGCTCCCAAAATCCTGTTACATGAGTTATGAGGTTTTATTTATAACAAGATGGGGTTGACTCTTAAACTTCCATTTGTGACCTTTGGACTACCCTCATGACTCTTGAACTACTTTACTAGATGACAAATTACATTACATGGTGACTTTTCATATTCCAATATTGAAACTTGGAATTTAACTTACAATATAATTACAAATAATATTAAATTTTCCACATGTACCCATATAAGAAATTATAGGGTAGAGACAACCTAACAAGACAAAACACTATAATTCCAAAGTTAAGGGAAAGTCTAGCTTGGAAACTTCCACTTGGTGTTTCTCAGTCACATATTGGTGCCAATCTTGGTACTGTGTGATGGTGTCCCAAAGCTGCTTAATGATGTCTTTTTGGAAGTAAACTCTAGCCTCCTTGGCATCTAGGTACACTGTCTTGGAAACTGTATCTAACTCGTTCTGAAGCATGAGTAGTATTGTATTGACCTTGACAAGACCACCAACGTACTTCTGCATGTTGTGTGCATTAAACTCCAAGTCTTCCCTTGTGGATTCTTGTCTTATTTTTGTAGGTTTTAACCTCGTACAGAAATTACCTGCATACGAATTCTAAAACACAAAAAATAAACAATAGCGAGAGCATAACACATAAAACAAATATACACAGAGATTTTCCCTTGGATCCCAAAACTGAGACCACCAGATTGATTTTTAATTATGTTCCTTTCAATGTTACAATACATATATATACGTGCTGAAGTATTCCATACCATGGACCGAAGCCCATCGCATCCAAAACCATGTGTGAAAATGATGCACAAAACCATAGGTAGGTTTGCCCACCTAATATAAGATCCAATTTTTTTTCCTTGGGGTGCTACCTCGGACCCCGTAGAGGGGGGCTAAACAACCCCCTCAAACCCCATGTGAACCCTCCATTGTGCAATCGACACAACGAATGGGGGGCTCAACCACCCCTCTAACCCCTCGGTTAACTAGGGATGCTAGTCATGGAAAGAATATAACACAACCCAACAATTTTCTCCAAGTACTGATCGATCTCCAACTGGACTTGGTTCTTGGGTTTAACATTGGTGAGGGAACTGATTGATGGGATCTGGTTCTTTCTCACCATGAAATCCAAACTAATGTACAACCACACATATGAGGCATATGTGTTGTTAATGAACGAGGTGACCTGCTCATTGTTCTGAATCGACATTCTGAAATTTTCTTTCTCCAGCTCTACCTATGGCTTCATATTCTTCACTAAGTCAAGTGGGGCCCCTTTGTAGCTGTTGGGAACATGTCCCCTAGGGTCAATTTTGGGGTTAAAAGCCCAAGTTTTTGTATAAGAAGTTTAAAGCCTCCGCATTTTGTGGTCACGGAGCGTGAAGATGTGAAGTGTCATAAAGGGATTCCCCCCATAGTTTATGTAAGTCATGTCGGATTTAGGAAATCTACCCATGCTTCGGGGACAATGGGTCTGTATAAAAAGGGAAGTCTTACAAGAATTATGTTATGATGAATAGTTGGGGGCCTATTGGGGAATGGGTCCCTTAGGGTCAATTTTGGGGTTAAAAGCCCAAGTTTTGGGGCAGAAAGCCTAAGTTTTTGTATAAGAAGTGTAAAGTCTCTGCATTTTGTGGTCATGGAGTGCGAAGATGTGAAGTATCATAAAGGGTTTCCTCCCTTAGTTTATGTAACTCATGTCGGTTTTAGGATATCTACCCATGGTTCACGGACCATGGGATTGTATAAAAAGGGAAGTCTTAGAAGAATCTAAGGGAGTTCAGTCTTGGTATGTTTTGAGTCATTTATGAATGTAATGGGTTTGTGAGAGCTAAGAGTGAAGAGTATTAGCATAGGAAAGAGGCTCTATATCTGTGTGCATAGAGGCCTAGGGTAGAAGTCCGCAGTTGAGTGAGTGAACCCCTGCAGCGGTGTTCACAGGGCAGTCAATGTCTGTAAAGAAGATCTGAAGCATCAATAAAGAGAATTATTCTGGAATTATCTATGTATGATCTATTTTTATTTTGTTATAAATCCACATGGTTATGTTATGATGAATATTGGGTTTATGTTTTAATTCTGTATTGATGTGCAAATCCATATGTTTTTCTTTGTTATACGAACACAAATAATAATATCTGTTTACACGAAGATCATCTTAATGCATGTTAAAGTTATCAGATACTTAAGCTAATCTAGGTAAATATAGAAGTAAGAGTAGTTATAGAGGCGTGTAAGTGTTCAAGCCGCCTATTTAGGGTACGTGAAGGACAGTCGTGGACCTTTTTTGAGGTCTAGAGGATGAATAAGAGGAGTATATCGATAAACCCTAAAATTCTTATTGACCTACGCAAAGGAAGGTTTAGGGTATAAAATGACATCACTACCATCTCTGGGTGTAGAAACTTGGTTCCTGCATCCCCCCATACTGCTTTGGGTGAGATTTTAGTCTGTGCTCCGTGGATTGATGCCGAAAGGGCCAATAGTGTAGGGATTTGCTTGGCTAATTAATGCTAAACTTGGTTCAGGGCCCATCAAGCCAACAAATGGTTCCATTGCCGAGCCCAGGAAATGAATAAAGAGATGTGTGATGTCACATCACTGGAATCCAACTAAGAAGGAGATTAAAGACTGGTTGGATAGAAAGATCCAGGAATTCGTGGCACAAGAGAACAAGACTCCACGATTGATGAAAGAACATTGGTTGGATAGATATCTGTACACAGAGAAACATGAAATCTTCTTCTATTCCTTACCGGTTGAATTATACGAGTGGATCGCGAAATTGGCAGATGTCCGAGGAAGGTGGAGGCTTGACAATCCAATAGTCTGGACCCCGTAGTTAGTGTGGAGATTAGAAGCCTATGAAGATAAGAGTGCATGCGCCATCGATCATTAGCTCGATCATATGATTGGAGGATTCATGACAGAGTTCACAGTTGATACTTCGGTCAGTTATAGCGAAGTAGAGCGCCGCTTCTTCAAGGGACCGCGAGGTGACTATTTAAGGTCTTTAAATACTTGGATTAAGATGCTCCTGTGTAAAAAGTAGGTTATGCAGCTACCTTGATGTTTGGAGCTACGCAAAGTGGAAATATCTTCAGGGATAGAGGGAAAACAAGCCCCGAATGTAGCCCACTGATTGGACCTCCAATGAGTGATGACGAGGAAGCAGCACAAGCTTCTCCATAGAGTGATGTTCAATTGATAAGACAAGAGTTCCTGTGAATACCCCATCCACCCACACCACCTCTATCTTCATGTCTGTCGCATACACCTTCACCCACACCATCGCCACCTCCGCCACCATCCAATATGGCGAATTCAGTGAAATTTCCCATGTTCAAGGGGTCGAGAACTGAGGACCCGGACCAATTTTGGTTCATTGCGAAAGATTTATGGGAAGCTTAGGGTATTACAGATGATTAGATGAAGAAATCAACATTGGTTACTACTTTGTAGGAACACACACTAAAATGGTACATTAAGTAATGCACTAATAAGCCAATGGCTTCATTAGTAGATATTCAGACCGTGCTGAATAAGGAAGCCAACAGGCCCAAATATGAAGCTCAATCATTTGTGGGATTGAAGGAAATCATGATGAAGCCTGGCGAGACACCCTGGGATTTGGATCAGAGGTTGAAGTGCACAATCCATGAAGCCCACATGAATCTTACGAATGGGCAGCATCGCGAATGGTTTGTAGCTTTGCTCTTGCCTCATCTAAGGGTTGCTTTGTCACAACAAAAGATTGGAACCTAGGTGGAAACCCTGGATATTAAAATGAGATTGCATGAGACATCGATGAAAGATTCTAATTTAGGGGTTCATCATATTCACATGAAGTTGCAGAACCTATGCCTAGAATTTTAGAGTCTAAAGAAAGATAGAACAATTCGGCCAGAGGCGCGTGAAGAAGTTTGGTGCCTGAAGTGAGAAAGTCAGGGGCATGACAAAGATCACTGTCCAGTCTTTGCGAATTATGTTGTAGCAAGGGGACCAATGCCTTTGAGGCTGAAAGCTCAAGCAGGGCCAAGTACAGGGCCCATGCTATGGTGTGCTATTTTTCAGGTAGCTGGAAAACATGCGAAAGACAATTCCCATTTTCTACAGAAATTTGTACAGACATCGCAACAACTCTTCTACAACTTCTATCAATCAATGGGTCATGATGAAAAAAATTGCCATAATTATGAACTAATTATGGATAGAACACCCACATATAGGGTGCAGGCAGAAACTCGTCCCCCAGACCAAGGCACTAGGGGAGCGCGAGGTGAATATCATGGGTGCGGACAAGGTCGAGGTGGAGGAGGACCTGGTAGAGGTCGGGGATAAGTCATTTGTTACAACTGTGGAGGACCAGGACACTACACGTGAGATTTCACGAACCCAATACATCTTTCATGCCAATATTTTACTAGTTTGACCATGTGACAAAGGATTGCCTTGTATTATTAACTAAGATACGTGAAAAGGGGGCGCATCCTCAACAACCAACTCAGAACTTGAAGATGATGAGGGCTGAGCCTTGCGAGGAGGATCCTAAGGTAAATATTGTGATGTAGAGTGGAATGACAACTAGCGAAGATAAGGGGAAGAAACCTGAAGAAGGTGAATGGGTCCGCAAAGCACCAGAAAAGGAGACCAGGTTTGATCTAGAGCGCACAAGGGAAATGCTTATGGAAGCAAAGAAAAGCTTCGCTAAGGTCTCTACCTTAGAAAGTCAGGATAAGACAGTTGAAGATATGGACCCTTCATTGCTTACTACTTTCTTGGAGACCTGTATGAAGCTCCTGTGCGATAGAAAGGTTGTGAAAGGACTGTAGGAGCTGATAAATAAGTGCACCGGAAAAGAAAATGCTCCCGATGGACTGCACATAGTCAGGAATATTGGTAAGCATAAGGCAATAACGGGTCATGAGATGAGGCTTGTTGCACAGATAGGAGAATATGAGATGGATCAAGTTATTCTAGATCTGGGGTCGGACGTGAATGTTTTGCCTAAACAGGCATGGGAGAGGATGGGGAGACCTATGTTGTAGTGGTCTTTGATTTAGTTAAGAATGGAAAATCAACAAAAATTCATCCCCATGGGAAGATTGCAGGGAGTGACAGTTGATATTGAGGGCACGAGCACATTGGCTGATTTTGAAGTGATAGAGATTGTGGATGACTGTAATCCCTACCCTGCGCCCCTTGGGATTGATTGGGCTACTGACATAAATGGGGTAATCAATTTGAAGAAGCAAAAGATGATATTTGAGAAGAAAGCTCTCCGTGTAGTAGCGCCCTTGGACCATGCAAAAGGATTGCGCTATACTAAACTGGTCTGCGATTATGAAAGCGATGATGATTTGGACTAGATTTATAAGATAACGATGAGAGATCAGGATTGGGTGAATCCGATAGTAGATGGATGCATTACATGGTATTGTGAAAGTTCTTACACATCAGATTCAGATGAGGAGTTGGAGCACTAGCAGAACCAACTGCATGAAGTATCTACGTTGCGTTGTAATATGATGACCAAGTCATTACGCTGTGTATCATTGGAGGTAAGGAGTCTTCCCTATTATGATGGTTTAATTGATGTCGATAAATTTTTGGATGCATTCGAAAGGGAAGTGCCAGAGAAGAACTACTTCCAGGCCTTAGATTGGGTGCTGCACACTATGCCTGCGAGATGGTGGGGTACGCACAAAGACAATTTTGATGGCTGGCCTGTGTACATAAAGATGATGAGATTACAGTTTGGACACCCAAAATTGCGGCTAACAGAGAAATATGATGGAAGGGATGATTCGAACGATCACTTGGCCAAATCGACTAAGGTTTATGGAGCAGAGCCTCAACCTGAATGGGTGCATCTATTTTGTCATACTTTGGATGTAATACCTATGAAATGGTACTTGGAAACAAAGCTCCACCACAACAGTGTAGAATGGGACGTTTTGCAACAAGGATTCTTGATGATGTTTAGCTTTGAGGATGGTTTTGAAAGTATTGATGAGGCATTGCAGGAAGTTAAGGTAGCAATCTTCAGAGTACCTAGGATCCATAGGACTTAATTCAACCGGATTCAACCACCCAGCTGCGCCATGCGCTGGAGTGCTACAATGTGACTGCTGAAGAAGAGGACGAGGATCTGAGGAACATTAATATCCCAGAGGCTGAAGGTCACCATGAAGTTTAAGGACACAAATTGAAAATCTAGATATCACTGTGCCGCTAAAAGCAAGACAAGTGAACATTGGAATAGAGACAGAGCTAAAATTTGCAAATATTGGGGACTACTGGGATGAAACAATAGTAGATAAGGTCACTAAATTTCTCTGCAAATATAAATACTTGCTCCCTATGAGGTTTTCAGAGTTGAAAGGGACAATAATGGAGCTGGGAGTTATGAATTTTACATTGAAATTGGACACAAAGCCAATCAAGCAGAGGCCTTACCTCCTCAATCCAAAGTATAAAGAAAGGGTCCACTTAGAGTTGGATAAAGATCTTGTGGAGGGTATTATTGAACCAGTAGAAGAGTCTAATTGGGTGATCCCAATAGTAGTTCAGGAAAATAAGCATAAGGATGAAATAAGGATATGCTTATATCTTAGGAAGTTGAATGATGCCTGCGTACATGATCCCTTTCCAACTCCATTCACCGACGAAGTACTGGATAATGTAGGAGGACAGGAAGCATATTCATTCATGGAAGGGTTCTCGAGGTACCATCAAATCAAGATCGCATCGGAGGATAAAGGTAAGATGACCTTAGCCATGAAGTGGTGGTGTGTTCAATATACCGTAATGCCTTTTGGACTGAAGAACATGCCAACGATCTTTTCACGCGTAGTCATCGCGAAGTTTAAGGAATTCATTCACAAGTTTTTGGAGGTATACTTTGATGATTGGACGATGTTTGGTGTTGCGGAGGTAAATCCCCTCTGCGGACAGAGGTGGATCCCACTAGCCCCACAGGGGTCTAGCAACAATCAATCACGCTGCATGCAAGTTCCTAACTATACAATTTAGAAGTCGATCAGGGAGACCAACCTGGGATCCAACGCTGTTTGATGTGGGAGAAGTGTCGCTCCTGTCTTTTAGCTCTGGCCGGTCGCTAACCTTGCGCTCCACGCATGGACACCTGCACAAATGAAGAACAACCCACAAGCAAGCGTAAAATCTGAAATCGTACAGCTATATATCAGTCAAGCAGGATATAATTCAAACATTACCAGTAGAACACATGAATGGAACCATAATAACAGTCGCTTATCATTAAATAGAAAAGAGAGAAGAAATTACAACCACTTAAGGCTTGACATTGCAAATCTCCTCTAGCTGGGTCAGCAGTCTGACATGTCTTGCAAAGTCACTTTCTCTCTCCACAATCCGGCAGCATAACCTCTCTTTCACTCTTAGCTCAATACTATCTCTCTCTCACCAACTTGTTCACTCTTGGCACTATTAACACTTCTTTTTCACTAGCAAAAACTAGCCTGTTCAATATGGGGAGACAGGCTTTTATAGATAGGGGGAGAGGAGATATGCATTGTATGTGGACTCCTTCTGAGTTTTTGGCAAGGTCCCAAAATAACCATTGAGTTGGGTTGCCTTGGATAGAAAAGCCGACGCCCGACTGCTTTTATGGGCTTTTTCCTTCAAGGAACTGGGTGAGTCACGGAGGAAAAAGCATTCTAGCATGCGCTGGCCAAAAATCATGCCCAAAATTGTGTGGCGCGGGCCGTGCTCTATGAAAGAGCGTCTATGGGCGCGCCCTCTTTGTAGGAACTGAGCCATTGGCGCGGGCTAAAACACTGTGGACCCGCGCTAATGGGAAAAAGGCATTTTCCAAGGTTAATCTTCAGAGGGTGTCTTCAGGGTTATTGAACTTCGTACTCAGGAGACCTCAATGCAAGTGTTTTCAAGTTATGTCACAGGTCACAGGTCCGTAAATGTGTCCTCCAATGTGTGACAGTGGGGGTGTAACAAGGACGGTGACCAACGGTGACAAATTACTGTGTAACAGATGCCCCCTAAAGCATGAGCCTCGAGAAAGAGAGAGAGGTGAGGTGCTTTACAAGATCATATCGAACTGCCGCCGAGAATCTGCATAGAGAGATACAGTATGATAGTTCAAATATATGATGTATGTGCTATGGGCGCAGCCATCCATTGACAGAGTACATAATAATCAAGATCCGTAGTATGGACGCAACCATCTAGTTGGGATCGATGAATAGACTCCGGTATGGTCACAGCCATCCAGTGAAAGAGTCATGTATCAAAATCATGCTTGGATTACAACAGACACAATCCAGGGTCTTGCGCTCCATCTTGACCCGAACACGAGTACAAGTCCAAGCAGGTGAACATGTAAGCTGAAGTCGAACATGCTTGGACATCGTCTGATTACCAGTCAATAATGAAAACTGTTAACAGACGCGAGAGGTACCACCAATAATGACAATGGCCCTTAAGGTACTACAGGTACAGTCTACGGCGTGTGAATGCATGAGCCGACGTCGAACACCCGTAGAATTATCCGATCAGAGGCCAATAACGAAAACCTCGCGTCAAATACGAAGAACCTGCCATTAAGGCATGCAGGCTCCAAGGTACCGGAAGGGAGTCTCTAGGCCACTTTCCTGGATAATGAGCTGAAGTCGACAGGAAGTGGTCTTTGTCGAAGGCGAGCCATAATGTTTCCCACATCAT
>APFE030554558.1:62483-76650 GCA_000404065.3 Pinus taeda | reverse complement strand
TGCATGTGAGGAGGAAATGAAGGAAAATAATAGAAAATTAAAGGCCTCATCAATAAAAACACCTTAGAGCTTCAGTTATATCTTTTGTCATACTTTTGTCAATTTAGTGTTAGAATTTGTCTCAGAGAGGATAAAGCACAAAGAGGAGAAATAAAATAAGCAAGAAAGGAGAGAAGAGGAAAAGTAAGGAAATGAAAGGAAAAGAAAGAAGGACAAGGAAATCAAAGGAAGGCAAGGATCGAGAAACTTCGGCGGGAATACTTGCAAGTAACAGATTTCATATGTGATTTCCTTGTTGGTTTTGACATGCATGGTATGTGCATGTTCATATATGGTTCTTTTTCTTTCATTGACATGGATTTTGTTGAGATTCAACAGTGGATTTTAGCCTAGCCTCGCCATTTCTAGATAGCCATGGTGTGATGGGACTGTTCTTGGTTTGAGCTTTGGATTGCTAGATGGTTTCAGAATTAGGGTGAGGTGGTCTCAGGAAAAATCCCAAAGGCCTAGGAATCCATTGACTGGTAATGGTGAGATACACAGTAAATCTCGAGGGTGGAGACACAAAAAAATCTTCAAGGGTGGTGAATAAATTCTGAGGCATTCAAGCTTGGTTTGATTTTATGATCTTGAGACCAGTTTAGGTGAGATAACGGTATGGTGAGGGTGAAGGTAGCTCTTAATTCCCTTGGTTGTTTATGGATTGTTTTATCCCATGAAATCTCACATTCATGCTTTGAATATGGCACGAGGGTGATAGGATGAAAGAAAGATCTGGTTCAACCAATCTATGGTCGAGTGGAATGTGGAAGCCCCAAACCCCATTGGTAATTTCCTATGGTTAATAAAATCTAAGTTTGTCTTTCTTTTGGTGAGGAAATGTACCAGTTGTTTCTATTATGGTTATTTATCTAGTTGCATGCTGGTTATAAGCATGGTTTTATGACATATCTTAGTCATGGCTCTTTTCATGTTTTCACTTATAACTGACTAAATAATGAATGCAATACCTAATTTGTGTTTAGAAAAATAATTAGAGAAGGTAGTGAACCTTCTTGCTAAACCTCAGATAAGTTTTCAGTCCCTTATGTTGATACTTTCATTCATGACCTGTAGGTTTCATATCTACCAAGTATTTGACAGAATGTCAGTCCTGATTGGGGATGGTTAGGTCAAGTCCTAGTTCTAGTTTTTGGTTTACAAGAGTTGTCTTCATGTATTTTATGACTTCTATAAGTTTTTATAGCTTTCTGGGTAGAGTCTAAGCCCCAACCTTGGAAAATAGCCTTAATTCTCGCATTCGTTGGCACAACACTAGCAGAAAAAGGAAACAATTGCATTGATGCAAGCCTATAGGAGTGAATGGGAACCTATAGTCACATCAAGGCCTTGGAAAGGGAGTGAATGGGCTCTAGGTCAAGGAAAAGGAGTTGTCTTAGGGATTGGACACCTAGAGGGGTTGGGTTACTCCTGTGGGTCTTGTGGTACTTGAGGGAAGTTAGTAAGGTCTAGTTGTGTCGACTCCATTTCCTTAAGGTCATTTAGGAGGTTGAGTCATATCATAGTAGCCCCTCATCTCATGTTTAACCCTGGTAAGTTTGTTAAAATGGGTAGATGTGATAGGAGGTGTCGTTACAGGGTGGTATCAGAGCGGTTTGAACCCTCTTTGGGTCATATCTGATAGCACAAGGTGGTGTCAACATGTGGTTTCACTCCCTTTTGGTAAATCTGATGTTGTGAAGGTTATGGTTTTCATTCATGGGATCAAGATATATAGTTGGTATGATCACAAATGATGTTATTATGATGTTATTTTATTACATGGATATGATTATGATTATACATGTACATGCTAATGTGGATTCATCTTGCATATGAGATAAGCCTCCCATGAACATCACTAAGGTATGGATTTGATTTTGGTATCTATTTGGTTTATCTGACTTCATATACTTGTAAGAAGAAGATAATTCAAGATGACAAACAAAATGGTAGACTAAAGTTCCTGTGACTCTCCCTATAGATCAGTTGGGCAAAAAAGGAGAAGATTATTCTCCTAGTATAGAAGATACATTAAGGATATTTAGGGTAGAGATTAGAATTTGCAAACAAGACAATGATAGGTTGGTGGAGGTTCAGGAAAGACTTGCAACGGCTCAGGAGAAGCAGGTAAAGCTTAATGCATCAATCCTTCAAAGTTTGTCAGAGTTGCAGAAACAGGGATATATGAGAATTAGTTAAGAGCAAGAAGAGAAAACTAATGGAGCCAATGGTAACAGATCTTGGTCTAGATACAAGTTGGATAGAGGGGACATAGTTAGAGGTGGAATATCATTGTATACACCTGATAGGAGGACTGGTATGTATGGGCATCATTCTAATTCCTCATCCAGGAGACACCATTACAATCATCACCAGCATCATCCTTATAGGAGGGGTGAGTATTTACTTGAGGAGTTCAAGAAAGTGAAGCCTCCTACATTTCATGTAGAGATGAAGAATCCAGAAGATGCAAAGGTATGGTTGCTTGGAATGAGGAAACTATTCAAATTGCATATCTACTTAGAGAATCTGAAAGCGAAGATAGCCACCTTCAGTCTTAAAGGGAAAGGAAATATCTGGTGGGAATATGTGAAGAATGTCAAGGGAATTCAGGAAGAAGACTTAATTTGGGATTATTTCGATAGGATCTTCAGGAATAAGTACTTATTAGAGAGGTACTATGATGATAGAGAGGAGTTTTATGAGTTACAAATGGTTCTATGACAGATGATCAGTATACTAGTAGATTCTTGGAGCTGTTGAGGTATGTGCCATATCTCAAGGAGGAGAAGGCTAGATTTAGAGATTCATTAGTGGATTTCCAACAACATATAGAGAAAGGATTGAGTTTGATGAGCCTAGATCATTAGAGGAAGCTATTCGTAAATTGAAGCATTGCTATGAACAGTCAAAGTGAAAAGTTGAGACTAAACGCGAGTTGAAGGGAAATGCGAATGTAAAAGGAAAATG
Organism: Pinus taeda; assembly: GCA_000404065.3. Taxonomy (NCBI): domain Eukaryota; kingdom Viridiplantae; phylum Streptophyta; class Pinopsida; order Pinales; family Pinaceae; genus Pinus; species Pinus taeda. The sequence continues at coordinate 73,638 of APFE030554558.1, read as the reverse complement.
GTCACCAAAGAAGGAAAGACCTCAAGATCTCGGTGAGAAAGAAAATGTTGCTCCTTACAAGAATTTCATTGCAGTTGAGAAGGGACATGTGTCGCATCCTGGAGAGTAGTAGACTAGAGGTGATAGTAGATCACTGTTGCATTGTTGGATATGTGGCAAAGATCATCATAAGAAGGATTTTCCATTTTACCAAGGAGGTAGGCCTAAAATCTATAGTTCTCATGAGGCATAGACAGTGGGGGATGTTGGTCATAGTATTCCTTGTATTTATGCAGTTGTGGACAGCAGGTAGATGGATCACTAGGAATCTATCATTGAGATGTATGGTAAGGTTTGTGATCCAGTTATTTCTATTTTGATTGATCCTAGATCTAATTATAGTTATGTTAATCATAACCTAGTGGATAAGTGTGGCTTGAGAAAAGAAGTGCATGCAAAGTCTTGGTTGGTGCAGTTTCCTACAGGTATGAAGAAGAGAGTTCATCATTGGGTAAGAGCTTGTGAATTTGAGTTGAATGGTATGTCTATAGTAACACATCTGAATGTATTTCCATTAAGATCATATGATATTCTTTTGGGTATGGATTGGTTGTACCTTCAACGGGCCAATGTAGATTGCTATGATAAGGCTATTGCACGCTTGGATGATAATGGAGAGAAGAGAATCTTGCAGGGGAAGAAGAAGCCTACATCAGTGAGGATGGTCACGACTATGCACGCTAAGTGCAGTTGCAGAAAAGGGTGTGTAATATTTGCAGTTCATATTTCCAGTGACAAAGGTAAGGATGTTGATTTTGCAAAAATCTTTAAGGGGTACCCTATATTGCAGCAGTTTTAGGATGGGTTTCTAGTAGAGATTCCAGAGTCGCCTCTGCACAAGGAAGTATACTTTTCTATTGAGTTGGTACCAGGGGCAGCGCCAACATTGTTACACAGTATTTTGTCACACCTCCTGCACCTCCCTGTGACATACCTTGAAGTGCCTGAAACATGACAATCATGCAGTGTACTCATGTCGGGCATGGAATCCCCCCACAGCATGTTTTGGGGCTTAAAGCCCAAGTTTTGGTCAAAGGTTTTGTAAGACTCCACGAATTGCGAGCGCGGAGCGCGAAGTATAGGTTAAGTCATAGGGTTGTCTATCCTAAAGTATTGTAATGTAATGTAAATTCATGTCGGCCTACCCATGGTCCGTGGACCATGGGATTGTATAAATAGAGCGAGGCTCTAAGTTGTAAGGATATCAAATTGGAGAGAAGAATACGAATGGTTCGAGGATAGAGTAGGAGTCTAAGTGTATTGGGTCATAGTAGTAGGAAGAGGCTCTACAGTTGAGTTCGCAGAGGCCTAGTAGAGTCCACAGCTGAGTGCACAGACCCCTGCAACTGAGTGCGTAGGGCAGTGTTGAGTCTGAGACCTTGATCAAAGAATAATAAAGAGAAGCTGATTCCTATCTATGTGTATCTGCTTGTGAATTTCCTTCTTTACAGTTATATAGTTTTATTTATCACGCGCACTGATATGATTGTTGAATATGTTGTAATAATTATTAGTCTTACACCAATAAGTTAAGTAATCAATTAATAACAGAATAAATAGAAAGGGACTTGGGTATTATACGAGTTGTGCAGAAGCAACATCATAGGTTGAAAGGAATAGCAAGTGCGCATAGCGACGTGCATGAAGGGTCAAACCGCAGACCTCCAAAAGCTCATCAGACATCCCCAGGGTGTGGAACCCTGGTTCTAGCACCCTCCCATACTACCTCAGGTGAGACCTTAGTCCACGCTCCACAGATTGTTGCCGAAAGGGCCAGTAGTACCAAGATTTTCTTGGCTAAATCACCTCTGAACCTGGGTCAGGCCCATACAAGCCAACAAATGGTTCCATTGCTGGGACCGGGATCTGCATAAAGGATGTCTGATGTTGTGCCATTGGAATCCAACAAAGAAAGAAATTGAAGAGTGGTTGGATGAGAAGATTCACAAGTTCGCGACACGGGAAAACAGAAATCCATGAGGATCTAAGGAATAGTGGTTGGAGCGCTACTTCTATACGAAAATCCATGAAAATTTCTTTGCATCCTTTCCTTCTGAGCTATGTGAGTGGATCATGAAGTTAGCAGACACCCAGGGAAGGTGTAGTCTTGACAAACCAATACCATGGACTCCAGAATTAGTGCGCAGACTAGAAGCGTCAAGAGATAAGATAGAACGAGTTGTGGACCATTGGCTCGACCGAATAATAGGAGGATTTATCACTGAGTTTATGGTAGACACGACCGTCAGCTACAGTGAGGCAGAGCGACGTTTCCTCAAGGGACCGCGAGGTAACTATATTAAATCTTTGAACACTTGGATTAAGATTCTATTGTGTGAAAAGTGAGTTATGCAAATAAATTAATATTTGGGACTACGTGAAGTGGGAAGATCTACAGACGCGGAAGTAGTGAATAGTTGGAAACCAGTCCCTTAATTTCATCTTCACAGGAAAGCGAGGAAGAGCTTGCGAAAGTTTCTCCAAGAAGCGTGGTCAGTCTAATAAGGCAGCATATTCTGCATTTACCACCTCCACCCACACCGCCACCCATCTCACCCTCCTCACCTCCATCTCCACCCACCCCACCTCCGCCACCGTCATAGTTGAGTATGGCGAGTGCGATCAAACTACCGGTATTCAGAGGAGTGGGAAATGAAGATCCGGACCAATTCTGGTTTGTGGTAAGAGCAGTATGGGAAGCACAAGCAATCATGGATGATAATATTAAAAAGGCTACATTGGTGAGCACATTGCAGGAACGTGCATTAACGTGGTATATCAAGCATTCTAATGACCATCAAAACATAGGAATTGTAGAGATCTAGGCCGCGCTGAACAGGGAATTTAGTAGGCCAAACTTAGAAACACAATCAATCATCGGGTTTAAGGAGATAGCGATGCTCCTTGGTGAGACCCATTGGGACTTGGACCAAAGGCTGAAGAGTACGATTCATGAAGCCAATATGGCATTAACAAATGGAGAACATCATGCATGGCTTGTGGAATCACTTACACCACACTTAAGGATGGCACTATCATATCAAAAACTTTCCACCTAGGCCAAAGCTTTGGAGATGGAAATGAGATTACATGAGACCCCTATACAAGACCCTAGGTTGGAAGTCCAACAAATCCACACGCAACTGTAGAATATGTGTCTGGAAATGCAAAGTTTGAAACATGACAGGACACCTCAGCTAGAGACACACGAGGAAGTATGGTGCATAAAATGCAAAGGCCAAGGGCACAACAAGGACCATTATCCAGTGTTCGTGAACTATTTGGTAGGAGGAGGGCCAATGCTATTAAGACATGAGGCACAGGAAGGGCCAAGCATGACATCTGCATTATGGTGCATGATCTGTCAGATAGGAGGAAAACACACCACGGATAATTTTCATTTGTTGCAGAAGTATACGCAGATGTCCCAACAATTGTTTTGTAATTTTTGCAGGTCGGTAGGCCATGATGAATGCACCTACTAAAGCTACGAACTATTGATGGACCAGACTCCTACCTACAAGGTGCAGACTGAAACACAATCCCTCGACCCAAATGTAGGGATGGTGTGCGCTAGATTTCAGGGGCGTTGTCGAGGTCGAGGCAGAATGGGACTAGGAAGGGGTCACAGACAGCTAATTTGTTACAATTGCGGAGGAACAGGGCACTATGCATGCAATTGTACAAACCCGACAAGGACGTCATGTTGGTACTGTACTCAGATTGATCATGAGGCAGAAGACTTTCGTTCGCTGATAGTGAGGATGTACGAAAAGGGGGTACTCCAGCCCCCTCTGACTTAGAATTTAGAGATGATGAGGTCTGTGCCACGTGAAGAAAGCCTGAATGTAAACATGATGCTCAGGAGCAGTATGACCATGGGAGATGATAAAGGTATGTAGTCAGAAGAAAGTGCATGGGTTCGCAAGGCTCTTAGAAAGGAACCTAAATTTGATTTAGAATGCACGAAGGAGACATTTAGGGAAGCTAAGAAGAGCTTCACAGAGGCCTCCACTTCAAGTAGTAAGGATCAACAAGAACCAGGGATGGATCCTTCAATGCTCATTACCTTTCTGGATACATGCCTGAAATTGTTGTGTGACAGCAAGGAAGTTAAAGGACTTCATGAACTTATCACTAGGTGCGCAGGGTCAGGGGAACCACGTGTGGTCTGGAAACTTGGAAAGCATGCATTGCGCACAGGAAGGGAAATGAGGTTGACTACGTAAATCAGCGAGTATGAAATGGACCAGGTAATCCTGGATCTATGGTTTGGACATGAATGTACTACCAAAGAAAACATGGGAATGCATGGGCAGACCCATGTTACAATGGTCCCCTACCTAGTTACGAATGGCGAACCAACAGAATATTTTGTCCATGGGAAGATTGCAAGGGGTAATAGTTGATATTGAAGGTGCGAGCACGTAGGCAGATTTTGAAGTGATAGAGATTGTCAATGACAGTAATCCCTATCCTGCGCTACTAGGAATAGACTAGACCACCGATATGAACGGAGTCATAAATTTGAAGAAGCGCAAAATGGTCTTTGAGAAAAAGTCACTACGCGTGGTAGTACCGCTAGATCTAGCTGAAGGAGCGCAATACACTGAACTGATGCGCGACAATGATAGTGATGACGATATTGATTGTATTTACAAGATAACTACGTGAGAACAGGATTGAGTGAATCTGACTGTAGATGGAAGAATTTCGTGGGAGTGTGAAAGCTCCTGTACTTCAGATTCAAACGAAGTAGAATGATGGCAGAATTAGATGCACGAAGTAACAACACTGAATTGCAACATGATGGTTAGATCATTGCATTTTGTGACAACAGAGGCAAGGGAGCTGCCGACATATGATGGATTAGTAGCGGTGGATGAATTTTTGAGCAATGTTGAAAGCATAGTACCAGAACAACAACGATTCAATGCTCTGAAATGGGCACTGCGCGTGACACCCGCACAATGGTGGGGTACGCATCAAGGAAATTTTGAGGACTGGCACGGCTATAGAAGAATGATGCACCTACAATTTGGGAAACCACAAATACAGCTAGTAGACAAATATGACAGACGAGATGATCCACGCACGCACCTCACAAAATGGACCAAGGTCTACGGGGAAGGGCCACAACCTAAATGGGTACATTTATTCTACCATACCCTAGATGTCATACCCATGAATTGGTATACTGAGATGGAGCTCTGCCATGGTACGGGCGAATGGGATGTCTTCTGTGAAGGATTTTTGTTAACCTTCACGTTCAAAGATCATTGGTCAGATACTGTTGACGATGCGCTACAAGCAAGAAAAGGCCACTATCTTCAAAATACCACAGGAGCCAATGGGAGTAATTCAACCAGAATGGGCGACACAATTAAGCAGCGCACTTGAGTGTTATAACATAAATGTTGAGGAGGATGATGAGGACCCACGAAACATTAACATTTCAAAAACAGAAGGTTGTCACAAGATTCACGGACCATCACTTGAAGACCCCAACATCACTGCACCGCTAAAGATGAAGCAGGTCAACATTGGAACGGAGGCAGAGCGAAATTACGCAACACTTGGGGACTATTGGGATGAAGCCACAGTCGATAAGGTCGCAGAGTTACTCCACAAATACCAAGACTTGTTCCCAACCAAAATTACGGAGTTAAAAGGGATCATTGGTGATTTAGGGATGATGAAGATCACCCTGAAACCTGATGCGAAGCCAGTTAAGAAGCGACCTTACCGCTTGAATCCAAAGTACAAATAAAAGGTCTGCGATGAATTAGACAAAATGCTCGTAGCCAGAATTATTGAACCAGTGGAAGAATCCGACTGGGTGAGTCCTATGGTAGTACAGGAGAAAAACTAGAAGGTTGAAATAAGAATATGCATAGACGTCAGGAAGTTGAATGAAGCTTGTGTACATGATACATTCCAACACCATTCATAGATGAAGTACTGGAGAATGTTGGCGGTCAAGAAGCATACTCGTTCACAGAAGAGTTCCAGGTATATCATCAGAAAAGCACACTGTACCACCCACAAGCTAATGGGACAGTAGAGGCATTCAACAAAATACTGGAGATTGCGCTAACCAAAGTATGTAGCGCATAGCAGAACGACTAGGACCTGCGCGTACCTATTGTGTTATGGGCATACAAGACAACGTGCAAGAAATTGACAAGATAGACACCTTTCCGGTTAGTCTATGGCACAAAAGTTGTCATGCCAATTGAATACATCATACTTAGTCTGTGAATAGCAGCACTCACAGGTATGACGGGCCGTGAAGCTCTGGAAGAAAGGATCATGCAATTAGAAGAACTCGAGGAAGAACAGTTTATGGTTGGATTTCATCAGCAGGTACAAAAGAAGTGTGAAAAATCCTATCACGACCGCCACATCAAGTTGCACACTTTCAAGGTAAATGACTTAGTACTACTGTATGATAGTAAGTTTGAAAAATTTCTGGTAAAATTTAGAATGCACTAGCTGGGACCACATGTGGTAAAGGAGGTCATAGACAGAGGCACAATCCAGCTAGTCAAACTAAATGGAGAACCCTTCCCAGGCAAAGTAAATGGCAGCCGCTTGAAACCCTACATGGGTGGGTCGGCTCTATGACTAACCAACTAAAGCACAGTCTTCACAACTCGAGAAGTCGGACAAGGGCGCGGGACTATAAACACATGCACTAGATGTTGGTATCAAGGTAAGGACGCAATTCAAACATGGATGATTCATAAGCAAGAATGCAGCAGGTCCAGCAAACCACAGAACAATGCATTGCAAACCTCCGAGCAGTACGAGACCAGTTGGAGGGGCTTCGTGCCAAGGTTGCCGCACCAGCAGAGTGACTCGGGACGAGTCACGATGATTGTGTTGGGGGCCTGTTGGGCATGGAATCCCCCCACAACATGTTTTGGGGCTGAAAGCCCAAGTTTTTGTCAAAGGTTTTGTAAGACGCTGAGAATTGCAAGCGCAGAGCGCGAAGTATAGGTTAAGTCATAGGGCTGTCCTCCCTAAAGTATTGTAATGTAATGTAAAGTCATGTCGGCCTACCCATGGTCCACGGACCATGGGATTGTATAAATAGAGCAAGGTTCTAAGTTGTAAGGATAACGAATTGGAGAGAAGAATACGAATGGTTCAAGCATAGAGTAGGAGTCTAAGTGTATTGGGTCATAGTAGTAGGAAGAGGCTTTGCAGCTGAGTGCACAGGGTGGTGTTGAGTCTGTAACCTTGATCGAAGAATAATAAAGAGAAGTTGATTCTTATTTCTATGTATCTGCTTGTGCATTGCCTTCTTTACAGTTATACCGTTTTATTTATCGCACGCACTGATATGGTTGTTGAATATGCTGTAATAATCATTAGTCTTACACCAATAAGTTAAGTAATCGGTTAATAACATATCAAATAGAAAGGTACTTGGGTATTATATGGGTTGCACCCTGAGTAGAGCTGCGCAGAAGCAACATCGCAGGTTGTGAAGGGATAGCAAGTGCGCGTAGTGACGTGCACAAAGGGTCAAATTGCGGACCTCCAAAAGCTCATCAAACATCCCCAGGGTGTGAAAACCTAGTTCTAGCACCCTCCCATACTACTTTGGGTGAGACCTCAGTCCGCACTCCACAGACTGTTGCTGAAAGGGCCAGTAGTATTGGGATTTGCTTGGCTAAATCACCTTTGAACCTGGGTCAGGCCCATACAAGCCAAAAACTCATTCATATATGCAACTCAAATCCTTCCTAAGACATTGATTGGAAAATTCCTGGAGCTTCCCCTGAAAGAAATAGATCTAAAACCCTCATTTGAGAATCATCGCCCTTATGAGACTAAAAACATTGATGATCACCTATTGTATCATACTCAACCCACGATGGCATTTCTCTATTCACTTGTATAACCACGATGATGCCAAAAAGGAAATTTTCCCAAAGAGGATGAGAAGCTTCGTGATCTAGAAGCTTCCAGAGCGGCAAGCTGGAGGTTGTTCGGCATAGATGAGGTCAAATTCTCCCAACTTGGCCTCTTAGTATTATCCCTAAGAGCTACCTCCTTGAGATAAGGGCCTACTCCTATCTTTGGAGAGATCCTAACTTCGTTTCCTAGCCTATATATTCATCCTCTCCCATTCCCCAATGGTTGGTCTGTCTATTTGCACCCTTATGCTAAGATTTTGCCTATATGCTACTCATTTGGCTTGGAGAGCTTAGCTTGGACTTGGATATTCATTCAAGGAGATCCTATCAACATCAAGGCTTGGTTGTATGCTTCCCTTTATTTTGTATTAATATACAATTGTTGGTTCATTTTCCCTAAATGTGTATGCTCATGTATCATTTAGCTTAACATTTCTTGATCAGTTAAGTAGGATACTTTTGAATATGATATTTGTATTTGTGTGCCTTATTATGTCTTAATCTCTTGTGTAGGTGCATAAATGTTGTGAGAAGTAGGAACGAGTCTGTGATGCAAGTAATTCAAGGTCTTCAACAAATGAGATCGAGATAGCATCAGAACAAGGTAGGTCATCTTCTTCATCTCTCTTTTCAATTGTAACTTAGGAAAGTGTCTAGTAGATTGTCACTTAGGTTGCTAGACCCACTCATTGGGCTAGAGGGATTGTCTCTATCCATAGAGAGGATTTATCTAGACAAAAAAATGGTGACTCTAGTGGGGACGCTATAACCCTTTCCATCAATTCCTTTAATCAGATCCTATGACTGCTTAGACCAACCAACGATTTCTCAGCTTGTCTGCATCAGTATGGGTTTATACCATCACTCATTACTGCCTTAGAGTGCTAAGTCTTGATTGTTTCTTGGAATGTTTTTTGTTTTTCCCATATTCCTCACCCATCGCAGGCTTAGCTCTAACGGTCACGAGTTTTTACCTGCACAGGCACGATGGAAAAAAAATTCTTCACTATTTGGTCATGCTGAAATCATCACTACTTTTGCTATACAAAGTTGAGATGATGACCTCGACCATCGTGAGTTTGGCTATGCAAAGTAGTGATGACAACCCAATCATCACAAGTTTGGGTATATAAAGTAGAAATGATCCTTGAATGTGAGAATTTTTAAGGTTTCTTCCTTAGAATCCAGTGTGTCTTGGCCCCTAAGGTCTTTTCCTATCCTGTATGCTTGGATTTGTCAGTTTTTTATTGATTGTATTGATTAATTTGAAAATTTTGTCTCATCGGCTTTGAAGTGAAATCTGATTGAGTTATAGGGTTTCTAGTCAATTCGTCATTACTTGCTACTTGTTGGTGTTGTTGAGATATTTGTTTTGTTAATTGATTGAGTGTTGTTTTCTATGGAAATCATTGAAAACATTGTTTTTCATTTGTTTAGCTTGTATTTCGAAATTTACTTTTGGTGAAAATGCATTAGATTAGTTGCATTGAAAAGCTATTTTTTGAGATTCATCATTGAAAATAGATCACGTTTTTCAGTGATTGAGAGCTAAAAACTATATTAGGTGCATTAGATCATTCAAAATGAAAAGAAAAGCATAATTCATATAAGTGCATCTTTATAAAGTCAAAATCATTTTGCTTTCAAAAAGTTGCATTTAGGATAGTGAAAAGTGAAAATCATTTTTACTTTTGGCATTGAATTTGGAAGATGAAAATGAAAGTTAGTGAAAGGCATTTTCACATGATGCGTTTTGTTTGATGTATTATTGATTGAAATTTCTTCCCTTGATTAGTCTAGATTTCATTGAAATGAAAAGTTTTCCTTTTCTCATATAGTTGCATCATAGATGTTCAGGTGACATCGTTAAGGCCTTGAAACCGAAACTTAATTTCAAGATCCACTTCAAAATCTATCAATTAATCTAAGGAGAATTTGAAACATTAACATTCATACTTAGTGGTCTAGGCTAGAGAAGTGTTCCAACATCTATAAAACTTAGCAGTTGTCGTTCATAATACTCTTACATTAGACAGTGCAAGCACAGACTTGTGCTCCTCGTACCTTCGAGTATATAAAGGGAGACCCTCATAGGTTGCAAACATTTATCCATAGGAAGTTGAGTCTGCCGCCCTGTAAACATGATACATCAAAAACAACATTTGGGGAGATTTCCTGGACATATGTCAAGTCCTTAGTAAATTTATTTGCTAAGGTGTATATTGCAGTTTACGATTACTTGATAATCCCTTTTGTCTAGAGTATCATGACTATTCATTTCGATATTTTCTGACTCCTTAAACTTGAAAAGAACATCAAGTACATGTCCTTTCAAGCTCATTAAATCAATTAACCTGACTAGAGTCACCTTTTCATTGTTTTCTTGACTCTTAAAACATGAAAAGTCAAAGTTTCTATTTCAAATTCTAAAATTAATTGACCGTGGAACAACATCTTTCCTGTGGAAATACTCCGTAGTAGATCTTAGGTTGATAACAATGACAACATTTCCTGAGTCTACTAGTCAAGGAAACCCCTCTGATGGGAATCCTAGTCCTTTTCCTTCTTTTGGAAATACTGGTGCTCCCTATATGGCGACGTTGCCCCTTCTTGGATTAACCATTGGTCTGCTAGTTTAGTTATTTCTGACCTTGGTGGTTCCAAGTGTCCAAACTTCTTTTAAATCGAGTTCTCCTCCACCTGAACAACATCAATTTCATGTTGATCCTAGAATTGACCCCTTGCCTTCTTTGCCTATTTCTTCACCCCATTCTTCCTCTTCGCCTGGTGAATTTTGGATTCTAGTAACCAGGAAGCTAAGAAGAAGAAGAAGAAAAATAAGCAAGGGGGAAACCAAGCAACCATTGCTACGGATGGAATTGATGTAGAAAAATCTTCCAACCAACCCCGAAAAGTAAAATTCCTTTGCATGTTATGTAAGTGTGACCACCTTCTTCATAATTTTCCTGGTATTCCCAAGGTCTTAGAAATGTGGTCTACAAGATCACATCGACCTTTGTCATTAGCCTCTAACGATCATACTAGTGACAAACCCTCAACTAGTAATAGTAAAGCTCATGGTGTTATAGACATATTTGGGCACTACAAACCCAAATCATATATGTCCATAAACCAAGGGCTTCTGAGTCCCTAAAAGTGTTGTTTCATGCCCTAAAGGAACAAGGTCA
>APFE030554558.1:17336-54121 GCA_000404065.3 Pinus taeda | reverse complement strand
TGAAGCTAAAAATAGATGTAAAATTGCGTTGTAAAATGTTGTAGTTTCGTAGTCAAACTGGGTTGTTCATTAGGCAGAGATCTGACGGTAGAATTTATGTTTAATTTAGGGTTTTTTTCCCTAGAAGGAAACCCCTCGCTGTATATGAGGTAATTGTATTGCGTCTATGTATATCTGTATTTTGAGGGAGGAAGAGAGAGGAGATTAAGATAGAAGAGGGAATTACAACAAATCTATTGTAGGTTTGCTGGATAATATAAAGGAAGGATTGCCTGTTTCTCCGTGGACGTAGCCCAAACTAGGTGAACCACGTATATCTGTGTCTCTCTTGTTTTATGTGTTTTCTATGTTTATATTTATGCAATATTTTAAGTGTTCCATTGCTCTGTAATATATAATTTTCTAACAATCACGAGATGTAAATCAGGCATGGGTTCATTTTTACACAAGCTTGAACCATGGGAAACTCTTCTTGAATTCAGTTTCATGTTTATAGAAGCTTGAAACGAAAAACTATGCTTGCAATAAGTTTGCATGCCCCCCAAGCTTCATTTCATCCAACAAGGTGGATGGAATGAAGGTTCACTCTCGAGATCCAGCAAAGACTTGACTGGGATTTTATGAGATCGTAATCAAAGACTCGATTTGGAAAAGGGAGTTGTTTCATTTTTTAACAAGGTTGACTCAGTAAAAGAACTATCCTCAGACATCTGTTTCATTTTTCTAACAAGGTAGATACAGGAAGAAACTATCCTCAGACTCGATTCATTTTTTAACAAGCTAGGCATAAGACAAGGAGCTATGCTCACACCCCTCATTTCATTTTTTTATCGAGCTTGACACAAGACAAAGAACTATGCTCTGACCCCTTGTTTCATTTTTTAATGAGCTTGACACAAGACAAGGAACTATGCTCTGACCCCTTGTTTCATTTGTTAATGAGCTTGACACAAGACAAGGAACTATGTTATGACCCCTTTTTTCATTTTTTAATGACCTTGACACAAGACAAGGAACTATACTTTAACCCCTTGTTTCATTTTTTAACGAGCTTGACACAAGACAAGGAACTATGCTTTGACCCCTTGATCATGGACCAAACAAGAATATGACTCCCAAGAGGTCTTCACTAGATAGGAGAACCACACTCTGGGAGGAATACATGTCAACTGGTACTAATGACAGATCGAGATCCAATGCCCCAAGTACATAATTTGCTATACCATTTGTGTGATCATCATCATATGTGGAGACGGAACGAATAGCCACATAATTGACCTGTGGCGAGGAAGGTATTGCTTGCAGACAAGAATCAATAGGGGATGATGGTTGCAAAGGAGGCACTTTGTGACCAATGAATGAAAACTGATCAATGGTCACTATTCTCCCTTCGTGAGGAAAACAAACCACACGGAAAAGTTAAGAAACAAGAGCTCCCATGACATAAACATAGTTCCGTCCAAGGAGAAGATTGAAATCTAAGGGACCTTAGACTACCATCATGTCTATATAGATGGTCTTTCCTCCCAAAGTAATAGAAAACTTCAGAAGGATCCCTAAGGGCTGACTGGTTCCTCCGTTGAAAGCCAACAAATTCTGGGTGACAGGCACAAGCTATGAGGAACCCAAAGATTTCCAAGTAGTAGAAGACATGATGCTAACAGATGCACCTTCATCTAATATAGTGCCATGTACTACCATATTATAGGCTTGTATTGTGATCTAGAAAGGCATATATATGGGAGGTGGAAAGCAGTCAATTGACTCCAATCAAAAGAAACGACAAAACTACTTTGTGGGGGTATCATATGATTGCCCCCATGCCCTGCAGGAGAAGCAAAAGGAATCTCCTGAACAACTGGGACGAGAGGGTCACTCTTTGACTCATGAGAATCTGAGGAGACGAGAAGAACACGAGAAGTATGATCATCACTACTCTCTTTGGGAACAGAGTGAACAACTTAAGGTGAAGCCAAGTCAACACTCTTTTCAACCAATGGTTGGTTGGGAATAGACACAAGAGAGTCATGCTTAGGAAGATCAAGATGGGCAAGAGATGAATCCAAGTCAATCTCTTTACCAACTAGGAGAGGGTTAGAAGAAAGCCTCTTATAACCAAAAGGAAGTTGGGGTTGAGGAGCTATAAGGTTTTCCAAAATTTTGGAAGCTTTATCCATAAGAGGACAAAGGTGAAGAAGATGCCTCCCTTCACATAACCTACAGAGGAATCTAATATTTCCCTTCTTCTTACCATCATTAGCTAAAGGTGTAGCATCGACATGATCTCCAAAGGTCAATGGGGATGGTCAATTCAGGTTTTGGGACCATACCTCTAAGACTCTGGGAATACTAGGATAGTCTCGAAGGAGGTGTTTACCCTTACATAGCTTGCACGGTTGGCCTCTCGCTTATCTAACCTTATTCTTCATCTTCTTCTTCTTAGCCTCCTGGTTATTGGATTTCAATCTTTCACTAGGTGAAGTAGAAGAGGAGGGTGAAGAAATAGGGGAAGAAGGTGAAAGGTCAACCTTAGAATCAACGTCATGTGGTTCAAATGAAGGAGATGGCTGGGAAGGAGTCAAGACACTCGAGACCATCGAGGTCGAAAATAACCAGATAGGTAAACTAATGGTTAACCCAGGGAGGGACAACATTGCCATATAAGGAGCACCAATGTTTCCAAAAGAAGGAAAAGGACTAGGATTCTCATCTGAGGGGAATCCTTGACTGGTAAACTTTGGAAATGTTGCCATTGGAAATGACCTTAAAGAATTGCTAAGGAAGATAAATTTAACCAGGAATATTTCGTGGGTAATTAATTTTAAGACACTGAAACAAAACTTTTCATTTTCATATTTTAAGAGTCGAGAAAAGGGCGAAAGGTGACTCTAGTGGCTTTCAGATTTAACAAGGTCGAAAGGACAAGTTCTCGATGATATTTTAAATTTGAAGAGTTAAAAAGACCAAATTGACTACTCAGGATAATCTAGGAAAAAGGGATTACCAGGTAACCGTGAACTGTAGAATACCTCCTGACGAATCGAAAAGTACAAGCAGACAATCTCACCGAATTCTATGTTCAGTGTATCATTTACAAGGCAACAAACTCGGCTTCCTACAGACAAAGAATTGCAAACCTAGTGGGGTCTCCCTTTATATACACTACAGTACAAGGAGCACAATTCCGTACTAGCGTTGTCTAAATTTAACGATAACTTCTAGGTTTAAAGACGCCGGAACATGTCTCTAGCATAGACCATTAAATGTGAGCATTAAGTTTCAATGCTTCCTTAGGTTAATTCAATAAATTTTAACGGTTGATCTTGAATTAGGTTTCAATTCCAAGGCCCTACCACTATACATGCATCTGTATGAGAAAAGAAATCTTTCTTCGATGAAAGTAAACACTAATTGAGGGATAGAGAGCACACAATCAATGCAACAATCAAAGAATGAAATCTTTCACTAATACATGTCCTAAATGCACTCAATATTAACTTAACAACAAAAGAAGTTTCATTTCATTTCCAATGCTTATGATGATGCAATTCTAGCTTCTCAATGATGCTACTAATGCAATATTTGCACTTAAGTAAACTAGAATGATGTTGTTCTTTTCATAAAATGCAAAATGAATCTTTCACATAAAGCACTTCAACGAAAATTTCGCAATTCCAAACCAACAAGCATAAATCAAATCCAAAGCATGATAAATGAAACAAAAAACAAATTCTTCCCTAAATCAAACAAACCAAACACATAAGTTCTTTAATCGAGAAACCAAGCAATGTAATCTATGCTTGGAAGGAGAAAAGAGACACTCAAAATAAGAGAACAAACGAGACTCTTTCACTCATTCAATTGAAAATGAAGTAATGAAGATGATGCAGCTAAAAGATGGATTAAACGAAGTAGCAAATTAGAAATTTGAAATAATTATTGAATTAAAAAATGAACTATAATTGACCTAGATGCCCTAGGATCATAGAAACCATCCAAAAAACTCAAAAAATCAAGCAATGAAACTTCAAGTCAATCAATCAATCAAAGCCAACAAACAAAGCATCCTAGTCACTTCTGGGCAGAAGAAGAGAGTCTGATGGTCAAGACACATTGGCACTGGAATGGGGAAAAACTCTATGCTTTTTCTTAACTCAGAGATCGACACGCTTTTTGGGCTGAAACTAACGCTAATCGGCATGACTGGCGAGGCTACAACTAGTGCTGATAGGCCTAATCGGTGCGACTATTTGGCCAAAAAGAATGTTTATCAAGAGATTCAAAGAAAAAATAAAAAAAGAACTTCACAAAGGGCGAGAGTTAACACATCAGAGGATGGGCTAACCAACAACGTGATTTGATGAGCAAACAAACAACTGAATGGACAATGACCTAGATGCCCTAGGGTCACAAACCATCCAAAGACTAAAAAATCAAGTAGGGAAATATCAAACCAAACAAGCACACAAACCAAGCTAATGAAGCTTTCCAGTCAGGGAGAACACAGGAAAAATAGGCTAAGAGGTAGAAATTAAGAGGGCAAGACACACTAGTTATGATTCAGGAGAAACCTTGATCTTCACTTACAAGAATTGGTGTGATTGCCTAACTGACAACAAGTGCCACAAGGGGGGACGACGTGACTGTTTGAGAGCAATTCGTACTGGTCAGCAAGACTATCAAAAAATTAAATGTACTGATCAAGGATTTCAAGAAAAAATAAAAAATTTCAAAGGCAAAAACTAGACCTACCACTATAAATTTCAAAATCAGAGCAGTAAACCAGGCAAAGCAAAGAAAACCAAAGGGAAAGGGTGATACTACAAAAGTTGACACAAACCATGAAATGAAAATCAATAAAAAGAGAGGGATGGATCCCCAGCGGAGTCACCAATTTGTGGAGTAATTAAATCTCCTCTGTGGACAGAGGTGATCCCTCTAGCCTTAGAGTGGGTCTAGCTACAAACATAACAACCTAATGAAAACTTCCTTAAACTAGAATCGAATAAGAGGGCCTACCTCTTAGAACACTACTCCGCTTGATGATGACCTTGCTCCTTTGCTCCAGCTTTCTTTGAACTCTTCTCCTTCAAATACCTGAAACAAATACGCAAGAGACAATAACAAATGTAATAGCATAAAATTGCATTCAATTTACTTAAAAAGTCAAGGAATCTTAAGCCATTAAATGTAATATGACACTCAATGTAGGAAATAAATCATTAGTTGTATTCATATAAAGCTCAGAGAGAGAGATACAACCAAAGCCTTGACATTGCAGGTCTCCTCTGACGTATCCGAGTTCCAACACCACTTCTAACATCTCATGTTCAGCCCCAACAATGGGAGTTTAAGGCTTCTTCCCTTTAGTGCCAAACCAAACCAAACATACCATTCTCCCTTTACACACATGAACTAGAAAGTAAAAAGCTATAGATATCTTGTTGGTTATTCAAGCTCCAAAAAACACTAGTTCAGCTTGGGAAAGGAGGAGTTTATATAGATTTGATGGAGGGGAGATGGTTCCTCTTATTATGGGAGAGGCCTTGTATCTTGGGTTTGTTCCATCTTAATAGGGGAAAGGAGCCCAAATTGAATTCCTCAGCTCTATCAAGCCCAACCATTTACCAGACTTCAGTTACGAAGTCTCGAGACCTGGACGCTTCAACTCCATATTTACAAAACTTTCCAAAAGAGGATTGATGAAGGGCTCACTTGTTCCATACAGCACTAGGCCTGGTTTTAAACCTTGAAAATCAGCACGAGGAAGGAGTTGAGAACTAGCGTTGGTCTTGTAAGCTGAGATAAAAGGAATATTCTTGGGAAACGATGCAAAAGGGAAATGTTTTGCCCATAAAGAGGGACATAAGGGTAGTCTCTTCATGATGGGAAATCATGTAAGGTTCACTGTAGAGGTCCTCTAGGATCGAGGAACGGGGAGTACAGGGGTAGTGACAAAATGTTGTGTGACAAGCAATGAGCTCATATGGGACAAATTTATAGGATCAAATCTTACAGGCGGGACAATAGGATGAAAGGTATAGGGATCTTATGTGTAAGTTACAACAAGGTACATGTGATCAGGATGTGGATTATCATCTTACAGTAGATGGCTTTGTATGAGGGAGATTGTGAGATTGCATGGTGTTCTAAAGAAGATTGTGTCAGACAAGGATGCCAAGTTCACTTTCGAGTTTTGGAAGGAGTTGTTTGCAAGATTGGGGACAAAGTTGGCTTTCAGCACAATTTATCATCCACAGAAAGATGGAAAGACATAGAGGGCCAATAGGATATTAGAGGACATGTTGAGGATGTATGTCATGCATCAGCAAAGGAGATGGGAGGAGTACCTTCCATTGGTTGAGTTTTCATACAAAAATGGTTATCAGGAGTCATTGACGATGTGTCTGTTTGAGGAATTGTATGGGCGAAGTTGTAACACTCCCATCAACTGTAGTGATCTTGTGAATAGGGTACTTATTGGACCAGACATGTTGGTAGACATGGAATAGGAAATGTAGGTTATAAAGAAGAATTTAAAGGAAACACATGACAGGCATAAAATTTATGCAAACCAACACATGGAATTTAAGGAGTTTCAGATTGGGGAGCATGTGTATTTGCGCATCAAGCCCAAGAAGAGATCCTTGAGGATCATATCATGTGCCAAGTTGGCATCATGCTATTGCAGGTCTTTTGAGATCCTTGAGAGGATTGGACTAGTGGCCCACAGACTTGTACTACCTTTGACAGTGAAATTCCATGACATTTTTCATGTTTTATTGCTTAAAAGATATGTAAAGTGAAAATAATTAATGAAAACAAATAATAATATCAAGAGACAAGACACATGGCAGAAAAGGATTTTATGTATGATTGTATTGTATATTCACAAAGAATAATGATACATTATAAATACATCAAGCTATGTCTCAAGATAGTCGGTCTATCTTGGACATGCAATATCTTGGTTGAGTGAATATCTCAACCACACACTAATCTAGAAGTCTAACTAGTTGGAGAGAATCTCTTAACCAACTGGACCTCAACAAAATCCCAAGTATTAGGAATAGACTCATTATAGAATTGATGAGCACATCAAAGACAAGTAGGAATTATATTTTCCAAGTTTCATAATTTTATTATTTTGAACTTATTAATTGTGAGTATGAGGATAACATTCCCCCCCTCAATCATAAATCTAGATTAAGAACATGTTACCATATCCAATTTTTCATGTTGAAACTGCTAAGTTGAGCCTCAATGAAAAATTGCCTAAAAAACTGCCAAAACTGGATGCCGAAAACTCCGATATGAAGAGAGTGATCCAAGAGAAGTGAATCAGATGCAAAACTGATAAATCCTTGAAAATGCTTGACAACTCAATCAAATGCCAAACTACAATGAAAAAGGATCTATCTATCCTTTGTTGGGTCCAATGACCATCTAAGTGAACAAAATAATGTCCACAA
Organism: Pinus taeda; assembly: GCA_000404065.3. Taxonomy (NCBI): domain Eukaryota; kingdom Viridiplantae; phylum Streptophyta; class Pinopsida; order Pinales; family Pinaceae; genus Pinus; species Pinus taeda. The sequence goes on along the minus strand of APFE030554558.1, from coordinate 46,649 downwards.
ATTCTCTCAATCAGCATCCCAATCGCTTGTCCACTAACATATTTTGATTCCCCCTGCATAATTGTGTTGTTATTGAAACTTTCATTCTAACAACCATCATCATCAATTCACTTTCAATTTCATCATCAATTCCCCCCTTTGTCAACTGAAAGGAGAGACCATAAATATTTGCATTTGTTTTGAACTCCCCCCTTAAGATGTAGGAGAGTTTCACTATTGTACTCCCCCTTTCAGGTGTATGAGAGTACCATATTTCGCTATTGGTTACAATATTTGTCTTCTTATGAGATTGAATTATGTGGTAAAACATATATAGCTATTTGACTATAGATAACCACTCCCAAGGATCAATCCATGCATAATTAATCTTCAATATGACTGGTTGGTTTTGTTTGCAACATCTCTCTGATGAGTGATTTTTATTTCCACAATGGTGACAAGGATGAAGATCAAAAGAATGATCTTCCATATGACCAGTTCTTTGACAATGTTGACATTTTGGCTTTTCTTCAACTTTCTCATTGATTTTTGATGTTTCCTTATCATGAATCCTCCACTGACAAACTTTATTGGTTTTGAATAATATGGGATATGCAAGTTGTTGTCACATTTTTCATATCCTAAACCACATCGATTTTTGTATTATTGAATGTCTTTCCATGGTTTGATGACTGGCTTGGAATAAGAAGGTTGAACTTGATCATGTACAACTTCTACACTTGAAATTGTATGGATGAGTGGCTTGGAATCATCTTTATCTGCATTTGTATGGTTGAATGGCTTGGAAACATGACTCTTTTGTTGCACCTCATCACATTGTAGTTGTGATTCAAGTTGGAGAAATTCAATAGTCTCATGTGCATAATATAGATGCCTTTTGATATCAGCAAGATTCGCTTTGTTGATTTTCACCATGTCTTCAACAGTGGATAGTATTAGATTGTTTAGAAACTCTAACATTTGAATGCTTTGCTCCATTTGAACTCACTCGCTTGAACTCATGCTCTCTTGATTTTAAAATTTTCTTGATTTTTCAAACTCACTTGATTTTAACACTTGCTTGATTTTTCAAACTCACTCACCTAAACTTGCTTGTTTAAACTTGCTTTCTTGAATTTCACGCTTGCTTGATCTTAGAGTTGTGCTTTGATTCACTTGATTTGACAAGCTTAGGGTGTCAACTACCACCGAAAATGCACCCAAGTTAATGATTTTACAATGTAATGAGTGAATGATAATTTCAAATAATTTCTTCAACCCCCTACCAATTATGACTTAATGATTCAAGGCTTGGTTGTCGGGTTCAACCGAGAATGCACCATTTTCATTACAATACAAAATTTTCTTACTGGTCTCAAATTTAGACTCAACTTAAACTATTTATAACTTAGACTCAACTAACACTCCAAAAATTTTAATTTTTTTTACAAAATTACCTTATTACTCCATTATTAAAAAATACCCACACACCTTATCTCTCCAAAATAAATTTTGGTTTCTTGTTTTTTTTTAAATAATAATAAATTTTAAAAAATCACTCTATAAAAAAGTGAATATCACAATTGTTGGCTCCACAAACTACGCAATATGGCTCTGACTGGTACAATATCATGGCCACCAGCCATGGTCATCAAAATGCATCGTTTATTTTTTACAAAATCCAATAAGAAAGGTGGGATCTACTTTGTGATTATGATGCCATAGGCTTCTTAATCACAGTCGGAAATAATTTTACAGCTACTAATGAATACTTTTTGAAATTATCAACCTTACAAAATGATATTCAACACCCATAGACCTTCATGTTGACTTAACGTTGGCGCTTCATGAAATAATGCAGGTTCCTCTTTGGTGACGTGGTTGCTTCACACAGTTTGCAGGCCAGTTAAACAGTCTCCACACTGGCGATAGATCTTTTAGCTTGTTGGCCTGCACATTTGAAATTATTCCACAATACTGATAGTTTTTCAAACCTCACAGGTTCAACAAGATAGCTCGTCCTCCACGCAGGCAAGTATTTTTCCTACATGACTTCACTGGACCATGTAGCCTCTAGCTGCCTCAAATTTCTAACCAAAATAAGTTGCTTTCGCTGAAGAAGATTCAATTGGTTTTGCAAAGCAGAGAACTCTACCATCATAGTCTGCTCACTTTCCTGTATTGCTGCTTCACTCAACCTTTCCTTCAACAAGTGGCATCTAAGCTTCTCAGTTGAAATAATGATGTTCTCTACAGGTGACGTAATTTCATTAATTGAAATGTGAGGAATTATGTATTTTGCAGCCTTCAATCCATGTAGCTTGGTCTTCTCTAGATTTAACTTTCAAATGAATTTTCTTTGTACCAGTGAAGATAGAAAATATTTTATCATCTTATCTACTTTCTCGAATGGAAGACACCTTTAAATGCATTTCTTCAAGAGGTCATCATTGACGATTGGGCTCTACCCCTGATTCTTAGGCTTCCTAATAAGCTTGAGTGAATCCTCACCGATCACTCTAATGCCCGCAATGTCACCACCAACCGTTTTCTAATGGTTCTAGTGCTCCTTTACCTCACGAATTCATGCACATTTGAAGTTTGAAAAGTTGGCCCTCTTGAATTTTCTGAACAAGAAGCATGTTGAAGAACAGAAAGCACGATAGTGATCGAACCTCACAAGTACTCGACATCAAGCGTTATCACTATATGCACATATGCAGGATCACAAACCATTCCATTGAGGCCAGATAAGGTGAATTGTCCCCCATTTCAAAATTTTGGTGCCTCTTTAAAGGAAAACAAAAAATCGTTGAATGTCAGCTAATCCAGAACTGTCGTTAACTTAAAGCCCTCTCTGTTCCATTGGAAATTGAACTTTTTTTTCTCCACGTAGATATGTTCATATGCAAAGGCTTCTCCTAGTCTTCATAATGATTTTCCACATGGCATCTGCAGATTGCACTATGACCTTGTACACAAATGCATTCAATGTTTGATTGATTTGGCCTTGGAACAAATCGTATTCCCTAGGGAACTGAGCCCAATGCAATTCAATTCTTTATTAGAAAACTACTAGTAATAGGTGGTGTTCATTTGCAACAACAATCCATATTCTACTCATGTACACTATCTGTTGGAGATTTGTAGTTATCCACATGCTACTCACAACATGGCTTGTCCAAAAACATAGGCGACCATAGCACCACTTTTAACTGAGATGCTAAGAGTTGTATGCTCTAAACTGTAACTATGACACCCAATAAGCGATATTAACAGTGTCACTTTTTACAAGTGAATTACCAAGTATCCAATGCTAGGGTTTATTTCAATTCCTTCCACAAGTGCCCATTTGAATTTACAAAAGTGAGAATAAGGCCCTCCTTTCCAAAGCTATCTTCAATTGTTTCTCTCACTCTGTAGTCATACGTTGCAAGAAAACACTCAGCCTCAGCCTGTAGCACAACATTAAGAAGAAAAAGATATTCATCCAAAGTGGTGAAGCCGGAGTTCTTTTTTTTAGGCAGAATGGAAGAGATTCTAACACCCTAGTACGATAGAAGAGAATTCCGCTTTCCTTCTTGCACTGAATCCAGAGATCTGCAATGTTTTCTCCCACTACATGAGCCTCCACCTTGAAAGTTGAAACCACAACTACAACTATTTTATTCACATTTTTGTGATCTAGTGCTCTACATCCCTGTGGGGTTCATTAATTCATATAACACTACACACAGTGGCTCTACACGCAATACATCTTTCACACATGAAAATTACAAATTTCACAAACTCTTTGAGCCCATGGCTCTGATACCAATTGAAAATAATTAATGAAAAAAATAATAATATCAAGAGACAAGATACATGTTGGAAAAGGCTTTTAAGCTTGATTGTATTGTATATTCACAAAGAATGATGATACATTATAGATACATCAAGATATGTCTCAGGATAGTTAGTCCATCTTGGACATGCAATCTCTTGGTTGAGTGAATATCTCAACCTCAAACTAATCTAGGAGGATAACTAGTTGGAGAGAATCTCTCAACCAACTAGACCTCAACAAACTCCCAAGTATTAGGAAAAGACTCATTCTAGAATTGATGAGCATATACAAGACAAGTAGGAATTATATTTTCCAAGTTTCATAATTTTATTATTTTGGACTTATTAATTGTGAGTATGAGGTTAACATAAAGGATGTTGAATATGTTATTGATTGATATGTATTACAGGTGGAGAAAGAAGGAGAATTCTAGCCAGAACCCCAATGCATATTGCAGCGAAAACATATCATGCACCAGAACAGAGCACTCGAGCAAGTTAAAGTGCAGCGGAAGCACTTTGGGCCCAATGAAGCTACATGGGAGATGGCAAATCAGATGTGGGCTATGTATCCTTCATTGTTTTTCAGTGAAGGAAAATGAGTCTTGGTATTTGTAGATATTTATGTATGTTTGCTATTGTAAATACTGCAATGTGCTAAGTTATAAACCTCAAATAATCGATATGGTTGTCATGTTGTCATGTTTTACATGATGGTTTTGCTTTTTAGCAGGATGTTATTGTAAATACTGCAACGGGTTGGGTTATAAAGCTCCATAGGTAGTATGTTTTTTCTCTTCAGCAGTTTTTTTGGGTCTAGGTGTGGTTTAACACCGAGGACAATGTTCCCATAATGGGGACGGGTCTGTAACAATCTCGGGTTAAAAGTCATGTAATAAAAGTTAATAAAGGTAAAATAAGACCACAGGCAAGGGACACTTATTCCAAGCTGAATGTTGGGAAAAATATCCTAGTGGGCATCACTTGTTGTGCTTTATGGCTAAGGGGAAATTGGAAATGGCAATGGCTAAGGATTTGGAAAGGAAAAAAGGAATTTTTGGCACATTATTTATGAAAATAGTGGAAATTAGGAGAAAAGGAAAGCGAAATTTCATAGGTTGCATGTGAGGAAAATGAAGGAAAATAATGGAAAATTGAAGAAATTAGAGGCCTCATCAATAAAAAACCCTCAGAGCTCCAATTCGTATCTTTTGTCATCCTTTTCTTAATTTAGTGTTAGAATTTTTCTTAGAGAGGAGAAAGCACCAAGAGGAGAAAGAAAGTAAGCAAGCAAGGAGAGGAAAGGAAAAACAAGGAAAGGACACGAAAAGCAAAAAAGGACAAGCAAAGTAAAAGAAGGCAAGGATCAAGTAGCTTCAGCGGGAATACTTGTCTGTAATAGATTTCATGTGTGATTTCCTAGTTGGTTTTGACATGCATGGTATGTGCATGTTGGTATATGGTTCTTTTGTTGTCATTAGCATGGATTTTGTCGAGATTTGGCAGTGGTTTTTATCCTAGCCTTGCCATTTCCAAATAGCATGGTATGATGGGATTGTGCTTGGTTTGAAATTTGGATTTCTGGATGGTTTTAGAATCTGGGGTGAGGTGGTCCTCGATGTTAAGTTATGGTATGTTCTATGCTTATAACAATTTACTTCTTTTTCTTATTATATTCCACGGATTAACAATCACATGTACATAAAGTAAAGTGTGGATAGAACATTAAACGATCGATAGAAAACAAGCCAAGACAAGAGACACAAGATGTGGCGGCTAGCTAGGGACAAACCCCACAATGTGTGGGGAAACCCTTTGATCAAATATTCTTTTATCTTCAATAATTCAGCAAAGAGAAATAGTACAATAAATCTGATTTATATCAGTAGTAGCAAACCCTAGATTAGCAGCATCAGCATTAGCGGCTTCATCATCAAACTAGGGCAGACGATATCTCACAAACCGACCATCGAATAGGCATGATTCCACCACCAAAAGTTGCAGCTTCCAGATGAGGTTTATATGAACCTACAACGCAGTTCAGATGAGGAGATCTTCTAGTCCACATAGGTCAAACTTTACTTCTGCAGTTGCAGCGTCAGTTTCAGCAGCTTCCTTCAAACTAGGGTAGTCATTATCTTGCAAACCGTCCGTCGGATTGACTTGATTCCACCACCAAAAGTTGCAGCTTTCAGAGGAGGTTTATATGAATCTAAAGCTCAATTCAGATGAGGATATATTCTAGTCCACGCAGGTCAAACTTTACTTCTATAGTTGCAGCGTTAGTTTCAGCGGCTTCCTTCAAACTAGGGCAGTCGATATCTTGCAAACCATCCATCAGATTGACTTGATTCCACCACCAAAAGTTGTAGCCTTCAAAGGAGGTTTAGATGAACCTACATCATAGTTTATATGAGGATATCTTCTATTCCACGCTTGTCAAACTTTACTTCTGTAGTTGCAGCTTCAGTTTCAGTATCTTCTGGCTTTGCATGAGTGAGAGAGAGACCCTTTTCTGCGCAATAGAGAAGAGACTCTTTTCTACGCAATAGAGAGAGAGATGTGATGAGATGAGTGATTCCAAATGAGGAAAAGTCCTCCTATATTTATACACAATGTTGGTGCTTGAATAGATGTGAGTGTTGGGCTTTTGAGCCTACATGAGTTGTAGGTCAGCTTGATAATAATTCCATAATCAAAATAAATTCATACCTCCATGAATACTTATCAGAATCGGATGATCTTTATATCAATCCTACACCTCTTGATGAGAGAAATCTAATAAAAATATTATCATCCATGAATAATATGACCCACATGAAGTTTTGCCCTAGTTTCCAATTTTAACACTCCGTCTCAACTAGGGAGTACTTCATCTGTAATCTATCTATTGATCGTTACTAATCATCCGTCAAATGAACTACCCTATACAGCTTGACCATTACCCTGCTCTGCTATATTCGGCCTATTCTACTTTGTCTTGTTCTACCTTGTACTGATATGTATTGTTCTTCTTTGTTTTGCTTTGCTCTTGCATTGTTCTGTTCTGCTCTGCTTTTGTCTGAATTATGAAGAAGAAGAAATGATCGAGGATGTATCATACTGACTCAAAGTTAGTCTTAGAGTATGTACCACTGGTCCCAGACCATTCTTAACCAACCTAAATTCAGCATCATAGTGAGTACAACTCCACTGGTCCCAGACCAGTATCATCCTCCACTGACTCAAAGTCAATCTTAGAGTGTGTACCACTAGTCCAAGACCAGTCTCAACTAACTGAAAGTCAGCATCATAGTAAGTGCCACTCCTACCACTGGTCCTAGATTAGTATCGTAGTCTCAGAGAGTGTACCACTGGTCCCAGACCAGTCTCAACTGACCCGAAGTCAGCGTCATAGTATGTACCACTCTCACTGGTCCCATACCAGTACTACACTGACATGAAGTCAGTCTCAGAGTATGTACCGTTGGTCCCAGACCAGTTTCAACTGACCCGAAGTCAGTGTCATAGTATGGTACAACTCCTACCACTGGTCCCAGACTAGTATCATTGATCCCAGATCAATGGAGGTCATCATACTGTAGGGATTACAATAGATACAACGATGCGTCCATCGGTACTACTATGGTCCCTAACTTCATTTCCCTGCTCATTGATCAGATGAGAGGTACTTCCTATGAGTCCTAGACTACATGGGTAGGATGCATCAACATGAGAACTAATCAATCCTGTCCTCACAGGAGAACACATCAATCCTGCTACAATCACCATGGAGAACACATCAATCTAGGTCGCCATCGAGAACACATCAATCTAGGCCTCACAGGAGAACACATTAATCCTGCTAATCGCCATGGGGAACACATCAATCTAGGCCTCACAGGAGAACACATCAATCCTACTACAATCACCATGGAGAACACATCAATCCTGCTACAATCACCATGGAGAACACATCAATCTAGGCCTCACAAGAGAACACATCAATCCTGCTACCATCTCCATGGAGAACACATCAATCCAAACCTCACAGGAGAACACATCAATCCTGCTATAATCGCCATGGAGAACACATCAATCCAGGCCTCACAGGAGAACACATCAATCTAGGCCTCACAAGAGAACACATCAATCCTACTACAATTTCCATGGGGAACACATCAATCTAGGCCTCACAGGAGAACACATCAATCCTACTACAATCACCATGGAGAACACATCAATCCTGCTACAATCGCCATGGAGAACACATCAATCTAGGCCTCACAAGACAACACATCAATCCTGCTACAATCTCCATGGAGAACACATCAATCCAGGCCTCACAGGAGAACACATCAATCCTGCTATAATCGCCATGGAGAACATATCAATCCAGGCCTCACAGGAGAACACATCAATCTAGGCCTCACAAGAGAACACATCAATCCTACTACAATTGCCATGGAGAACACATCAATCCAAGCCTCACAGGAGAACTAATCATCCTGCTACACAGGAGAGTGAATCATCTTGTTCCACAAGAGAGTGAATCATCTTGTCCCACAAGAGAGCGAATCATCTTGTTCTAGTGCGCACCACCAGGGGAGGGTGAGTCACCCTGTGGTATGTTGCTCCAGTAAGAACCGCAAGCCCTCAGAGCTCCCAAAGCTCAATGTATGCAACATGCAAGACCCTTGTACAAGGGTTTCTTGATGACTCCAAGTCATTTGGGAAAATCATAGATTAGATCTTTCCTTGGGGCTTTGACAAGGTGTATCGACCTATACATCATCTTAATTCGATGGAGCCACATTGCTCATCAACTTACCATATCCCAAATGATGTCTATCTACTGGAGCAATCGATGAATACAGGATTCCTCAATAATCGAATCCCACCTCTAGTTGTTACAGAGAATCACAGTGGAATGTGTTCAAACAGCTCACTGAAGAGCTTCCCCAACCAGGAAGCTTCATACGAGATCATACTCATAGATATGTATCTGGTCTCGACAGTGCTTATGGCAACCAACTTCTGCTTCCTGCTCATCCATTATATCGAAGCAAAATCCAAAGAGAAACAGCACTAAAAAGTGCTCCAGTGATCCTCCACATTACCTACCTAATCAGCATTCGAATAATCATGCAGTTTCATATTTCCGGTAGTGTACCTCAGAATATTCTTGGCACCAATCTAGTGAGGCTCAACCAAATATGAGCTCACAATGCTAACTACAAAACATATGTTCGGATGGAGGTTTACCAAGAACATCAACGCGAATGAGTTTCTAAAACTTAGAGGCATTTCCCAAATCTAGTCCGACATCACTACCATATAACTTCTGAAAGTTAAGATCCTCGAGGTAGTCACAGGCTTGCAGTCCACCATACCAAATATTTTCATAATGTTCACCACATATTTTCCTTGAGATAAGAAAAATTCCCTTGGCTTCTGCCACAATTCAGGTCCTTAGTTCTTCATTTCAAATTCAAAATCCAATTCCCTCTTACATTTGTGAATGAGCGGGTATGCACATGTTAGAAAGAGGTCATCCACATACAACACTAGTATGAGAGGCTTGTCATCTTCAACCTTAAAGTAAAGGTTAGGATCAGCTTCACTCCTAGTGAATCCCAGCTTCATCAAGTAGCTATCGATCCTCTCATACCATTAGAGAGCCTTCTTCAACCTGCATACATGAGATTTTCAATAATAAATCTCAAGTCCTTTGGGTTGCTCCACATAGACCTCTTCTTTGATCGAACCATGTAAGAATGCGATCTTGACATCCATCTGATGTAGGTTCCATCCTTGTGAATCCACAAGGGCTATGATCAAGCGGATGGTCATATATCTGGCACCAGGTGCAAATATCACATCATAGTCTATACCTTCCTTCTGGGAGAATCCAAGAGCCACGAAACGAGCCTTATACTTTTCCGTACTTCCATCTGTTGCATGCTTTATCTTGTAAAGCCATGTAGAAGTGACAATTGTCTTGTCCTGGGGTCTGGGAACTACTTCCCAAACATCATTCTCCATAATACACTCATATTCTATGGTCATAACATCCTTCCATACTTGATGCTTGACGGAATCTGAGAATGATGAAGGCTCATTTTGTATGATCGTGCTCATGATGGTCAGGTATCCCTGATACCTCTTAGGTTTCTCACTTTCACGGAAGGTTCCTCGGGGTGAAATATGTCCTTCAGCATCATCAAGTATCCCCCTAAGCCATGAAGGCCTCTTCCTGGAAGAGGAATGCTTAGGTGGATAAATAGGATCCATCAGTTCTTCCACATCAGGGATTGTTACATCATCTACCCATAAAGAGAGTTTCCACAATCGTACAGTGCCACACCATTCTGTGTTGGAGTATGTGGTGTAGTAGTCTCCCTCTTAATGCCAATCTTAGGTATGCCTGAGTGAACCAACTGTAATATATCGGAGGTCTTGCTTTGGCTTGAGGCGAATGGTTCCCTTTTAAGCTTTCCTTCGGCACATCCTGGACATACACCTTCTTTCTCTACTTGGAATTTGGGCATCCCTGTCACCATTTGTCTTACACCGAGTAGAGCTTTATAATGAAGGGGGGTAAACCTCTGATGCCAAAGTTTGGACTGAAGAGATGTGTCATAAGAGATGATACCTAGTGGACTTCCATCAACCTGATATAATGAATCAACATGAAATGCAAGAGTAAAGGCATATTTAACATAATTTTTCGATACACGTACCTTGCCATTGCTGAAGGTTACCTTGTAGCCTTTGTCTTCCATTTCCGAGATGGACACCAGGTTCTTTCGGAGGTCAGGTGCATTTAACACATCCTAGAATTTCTAGCCTTCTTGAATGTTGTCCTTTTCCTTGATTCCTAGCTCTCCTCTTACCTTTGCTATTGAATTTTTCATTCCTTTGATTTCCATCAGAGGGATTTTTATCATCGTCCCGGTGTGAGTCCTTTCTATCAGGGCACTCCCTTGCATAGTGACGAGCTTTATCGTAGATGTAACATCGTCCTTTTCTTCCACCCTTAGGTCCAGCCTTTCCTTTTGATTTAGTCTTGGAATTATTTCTTTTCTTAGCATGAGAAGAAAAGGCAGTAGGAGGACCTTTAGGCAAAGGCATTTCTTGCTCTTCTACCCTTGTTTCTTCTTGAATTCATCTAGCCATTAATTTCTTGAAACGAGGAATTATATTATTGTTCAAAAGAGTAGTCCTGAACACATACCATTCAGATGGTAATCCTCCAAGAGTCGTGAGTGCCATTTCTCTATCAGTAATAGTCTCCCCAATAGATAGGAGATCGTTCTTGATCTCGATGATTCTTAAAAAGTATGCTTGCATACTCTCATCTTATCCTTCTTGATTTCCCTCAGCTTATTTCTAAGAAAAATAACTTGCATCATTAACTTTAAATAAACTCACCAGTCTATCATAGATTTCCTTGGAGGTGTCCAATTCAGAGATGTAGGCCACCAAGTGCTTGTCGATAGAGTCTCGGATGATCTTCTTCGTTTTGACTTCTCTATTTTTTCCATTTGTTCCAAGCAGCAGCAAATGCATTTGATGGAGGCTCAACAATATTTCCTCTTACATGGTCCAGCACTCCTTGATCTTCTAGGGTTAGATTGATAGACATCTTCCATCCATGATAGTCAGCTTTCTCACGGAGCTTGTCTTCGATAGGAAAGATTGTTGAGGATCCCATAGTTCTTTTAGGATAGCCTTGCCAATCTTCTTTTCAGTGACTCCTCTTGATCTTGCTCAAGCTTTGTCTTCACCTCAGCTCTGATACCATGTTAAGTTATGGTATGTTCTATGCTTATAACAGTTTACTTCTTTTTCTTATTATATTCCATAGATTAGCAATCACATGTACATAAAATAAATTGGAGATAGAACATTAAACGATCGACAGAAAACAAGCCAAGATAAGAGACACAAGATGTGGCGGCTAGCCAGGGACAAACCCCACAATGTGTGGGGAAACCCTTTGATCAAATCTTATTTTATCTTCAATAATTCAGTAGAGAGAAATAGTACAATAAATTTGATTTATATCAGCAGTAGCAAAACTTAGATCAGCAACATCAGCATTAGCGGCTTCATCTTCAAACTAGGGCATACGATATCTCAGAAACTGACCGTCGGATTGGCATGATTCCACCACCAAAAGTTGTGGCTTCCATAGGAGGTTCAAATGAACCTACAATTCAGTTCATATGAGGAGATATTCTAGTCCACACAAGTCAAACTTTACTTCTGCAGTTGTAGCTTCAGTTTCAACAGCTTCCTTCAAACTAGGGCCCTCGATATCTTGCAAATTGTCCATTGGATTGACTTGATTCCACCACAAAAAGTTGCAGATTTCAAAGGAGATTCAGATGAACCTACAGCACAGTTAAGATGAGGAGATATTCTAGTCCACGTAGGTCAAACTTTACTTCTGCAGTTTCAGCTTCAGTTTCAGCAGCTTCCTTCAAACTAGGGCAGTCGATATCTTGCAAACCGTCCGTCGGATTGACTTGATTCCACCACCAAAAGTTGCAACCTTCAAAGGAGGTCAAATGAACCTAAATTGCAGTTCATATGAGGAGATATTCTAGTCCACGTAGGTCAAACTTTACTTCTGTAGTTGCAGCTTCAGTTTCAGTAGCTTCTAGTTTCATATGTGAGAGAGAGACCCTTTTCTACATAATAGAGAAGAGACTCTTTTCTGCGCAGTAGAGAGAGAGAGATGTGATGAGATGAGTGATTCCAAATGAGGAAAAGTCCTCCTATATTTATACACAGCATTGGTGTTTGAATAGATGCGACTATTGGGCTTTCGTGCCTACATGAGTTGTAGGTCGGCTTGATAATAATTCCATAATCAAAAGAAATTCATATCTCCATGAATACTTATCGGGATCGGATGATATTTATATCAATCCTACACCTATCGACAAGAGGAATCTAATAAAAATATTATCGGCCATGAATAAGATGACCCACATGAAGTTTTTCCCTATTTGCCAATTTTAACACAGGAAAATTCCCAAACTCCTAGGAATCCCTTGACCCATAATGGTGGGATAAATGGTAATGCCTAACAGTGGAGATAGGAAAAATTCCTCAAGGATGGTGAAGAAATTATGAGGCATCCAAACTTAGTTTGGTTTTGTGATCTCAGGACCAGTTTAGGTGAGATCACGGTATGGTGAGGGTGGAGGTGGTTTAACGTCTGGATTCCCTTGGTTATTTATGGATTGGTTTATCCCATGAGATCCCACATTCATGCTTGGAATATTTCACGAGGGTGATTGGCTGAAAGAAAGATCTGGTTCAACTAATCTATGGTCGAGTGGAACATGGAAGTCCTAAACCTGGTTGGTAATTTCCTATGGTTAATAAAAGTTAAGTTTCTCTCACTTTTGGTAAGGAAATGTATTGGTTGTTTCTCTTATGGTTATTTATCTGGTTACATGCTGGTTATAAGCATGGTTTTATGACATATCTTAGTCATGGCTCTTTTCATGTTTTCACTTATAACTGAATAAATAATGAATGAAATACCTAATTGGTATTAAGACAAATAATGAGAGAATGTAGTGACCCTTCTTGCTAAACCTCAGATACGTTTTTAGTCCCTTATGTTGAGACCTGCATTCATGACCTGTAGGTTGCATATCTACCAAGTATTTGATAGAATGTTAGTCCCATATGGGGATGGTCAGGTCAAGCCCTAGTTCCATTTTTTGGTTTACAAGAGTTGTCTTCATGTATTTATGACTTTTGGAAGTTTCATAGCTTTCTGGGTAGATTCTAAGCCCCAACCCTGGAAAATAGCCTTAATTCTCACAGTCGTTGGCACCACAGTAGCGGAAAAAGGAAATAGTCGCACTGATGCAGGCCTACGGGAGCGACTGGGAACCCATAGGTGCATGGAGGCCTTGGAAAGGAAGTGACTGGGGCTCTAGGTTAGGAAAAGGGTGAGTTGTCTCAAGGATTGGACACCTAGATGGGTTGGGTTACTCTTGGGGGTCTTATGGCACCTTAGGGAAGTCAGTAAGGTCTAGTTGTGTCGACTCCATTTCCTTAAGGTCATATAGGAGGTTGAGTCATATCATAGTATCCCCTCATCTCATGTTTACCTTGGGTAAGCCAGTGCAAGTGGGTAGATGTGATAGCAGGCATTGTTACAATGACACTCACTTGTGTTGTGAGTGGGGATCTTATGGAACTCACACCACTTTCATGTGACCTTACTTGCCTTCATGGTGTTGTTCTTTGCTTGTTGCTTCGATGGGTTGTCTTGGGTCACCCAGCCTTGGCTTTGTCCTTTGTTCTATTGTTTAGGGGCGCCTTTCCCTTGCTTCAAATTCGCAAATCCAAAGTCTCACTTCTTCTGCTTAAACTTTTGCTCGATCTTGACAGTGTATTGGTAGGCAGTGCCAAGCGAGGAGATGTCCATGAACTCCATATCATCTTGGATGTATTTATGGAGACAATTGTGGTTCTTAAGTACCATATTCTTCTCAAAATCCTTGATACCCTACTTCATGTGAAGGGTGTGAAAAGTATGTCTAAACTCTGACATGTCTTGGTACCTTTCCTGCCCCAATGTGGTCCACTTTATGTACTTATCTTCATAGCTCTCAACAGGGTAATACTACTCCTTGATGGCATCTCGAAAAGAGTTCCAAGTGTGTGCATTTAAACACAATAAGGGTTCACTCTCGTCCTTCTACTCATAGTAGGTTTCCCACTAGTCCTTGACATGGGGGATGACTCTGAGGAGTGAAAATGTAATCTTTTCCCCATCTGAAAAAAAATGAACTGAAAAATACCCTTCAAACATATTTAACCAACTATCTATGACATATGCATCTATCTAGCCTTCAAACATAGGAATGTCAAAGTTGACTTGTACCTTGAAGGGAGTGGTGCCTCCATAGTGGTTTCCGAATGAAGATGTGTCACCTGTGGGAATCCACCAAAGGATCTGGGGAAATTTGTCCATCATTGCATTCCTCTATCACTCGAGGGCTTCTTTGAGAGATATTTTGAAGGGATGTCCTGTTCCCTCATCTTTCTTTTCTTATTCCATGTGATGTCGTTGGGGTTTGTGATGTTGGTCTTGCAAAGGTTCAACCAGTTCGAGCCCTAACTCCTTATACCTTGACCTCATTGGGAACATGTAAAGAAAAAAGAAAAAAAGAATATCACTCTGATACGAATTATCCAGACTTATGCAGGAACAAAACATAATACAGATATAAACATAAATACAAAGATGCAGCTGAATTAAAACTTCATTTCATTAATATCAAAGAATTGAAATATGCTTACATACAGAATGGAAATAAACTAGCTTAGGTGATGGTAACTTATCTCTGAGAAGAGATGTGGTGGCTACATGCCTTTGAATTGTGTTACAATGAGGTTGGAAGGCCTATTTAGTATAGAGAAATAATGGAAAACCCTAAACATCCAAAAACCTAATACTATGAGATGAAGCGCCAAAACTATGGGCCCCATTGGGGTAAATTGGTACATCAATATCCAGGGGTCGTAACTTTGGCATATGATCTTCGTTTAACTTACACAATAGCCCATTAGAAATATCTATTTGAGGACTATAAATTTCAACTACAAACATCAATCGAAGAGATATTTTTCTCATTTTCCAAAAGAACGCCATTTAGTACCTCAAAACAACTCCAGAAGTACAGGACCCAAAAAACTGCGAAAAATAATAAATTGTGCTACAATTAAGGAAACTGAAAAAAACTGAAAGAAACAATGGTGGGGGTCCATGTGGAATAGGTAGGTGGCCACCAATATCCACCTGGATCAAATACACCAAGAGGTATGCATTATAAGATGACTATCGACTATTAAATCGATTTTCATTAAAGAAAGTAATAGATTTATGAGCAAATGAACTTATCGAATGTTTATGATACACCTTTGGAAATAATGACCTAAATTAAGACTGAATGTATAACCATATCATCTTAATCATATTCCATATACCATTCAATCATGTCAAAGATCTCCCTGATTGCATGTGAATGACCCGAATATGTCAAATTACAACGATTCTATAAGATCAAATTTGCAGAATCGTGGGAAATCATTAACGCAGCAGGTAGAATTTTATTACAATTATTCCAACGCCTTGAAAATCCATCTCATTATAACCCTACCACTACCAAACCACTCCATTTCACGACTCCATTCTAACCGCTCCATTTTACTGGCCATTCTTCCATCAATCCCCATTGAAAGAGGTAATTCAGAGGAAAGACTTCTCTATCACAACGATGGGTGTAATTGTCTGATATGAGCCGAATGGAGTGATTTTTATTAATGTCTACCCATAAGTCTAAGATCAGTTACAAAAGGTATGGTGGCTTAAATTTTTTGAGAAATTCGATGAGCATGAAGATTAAGTCACCAAAGCGTTCACTTAGGCTTTTGATCGAGTGGAAGTTGAAATTGGAGATATAAGATTGAATATTACACAATATTTTGTAGCAGAGGTGACATAGCTTCCAAGGTATGGTGAGAGTTGTTCAAAAATAAAAATAATCAAAGATGAAAAATGGAAAACCTTCATTCACAACCCAGATATGGATATTTCAGCTTTCAGAAGGGGAATTCCAATGACTGCACCTAAGTATGAAATGAAGAAATTTGTTATTGGTTCTTCAAAATTCTCTTACTTGTGCAGGTAGATATGGTACGCTTCTCTTTTATCATGTTAGGCTTATGATGCATTTCATTAAGGGTAAGGATTTGAATTTAATATACTATTTGATGTGGATGCTCAAAAATATGTTATTCAATATAAAAAGGGATTCCAGGAACATTGATAGAGCCATGTATCATCATGAGCTAGTGAAGATCCTTATAGAGGTGCATATGAAAACCATCGGTGACAATTGGCAGAGTTTCTTATCAAAAATAATTTTGTGGAGGCACCTGAAGAATAGGAAGTAAAGAAGACTAAAATAAGTTGACGTAGGATTCTTCAAAACCCTAAGCCTTAGTTTGGAACAAAGGAGGCCGAAAAATTGACAAAAAATGAACCAATAGAGATGGAAACTCAATATAATGGGATTGAAGATGATATCCCCCTTAACCAATTCTTGAAGGAAGCAAGGAAGAAAATAAGTAAGGAAGATGTTAGAACAAGGAAAGTCGGCAAAAAGGAAAAACAACTTGAGTTACCAAAAGAAAGCAAAGGAAAACCACATAAGCAAGATAATAAAATAAGATTTATTCAAAGGATGAAGGAACCTAAACCACAATTGAGGAGAAGCAAGAGTCTCATCAGGAATTTAAGCAAGACAAATCAACAACCACTAGAGATTGTAGATCTCGATGAAGGAAACAATATTGAGACAAAAATGGCAACAAAAGCTCCAATCAACCAGAGTCCTGCAAGAAATACCCCAGTGATTAATTTCACTTAGAAACAAATCTAGAACGACTTGGAGACTTTAGAAAAGAAGGCACAGGAGAAGGTAAATCTTCCTTAATTTGAATTTCATGAAGAAATTTTACATAATGATTCTCCTATATCTACTCCTGAACCAGAAATTAGTATACTTCTCATAAAGAGAAATAAATTGTTGATGCCTTAAAACAAGAACTATATGAACCAGAGTTAATTAATAAGCACATTAAAGATGAAAATGAAATGATGAAAGCTCAAAATGAAGCCATGTTGCTTAGGATGTGCTACTGGTACAAGAATAATAAAAAACTCAAGGCAAATAATAAGGGTCCTAGACAAAAAGTCAAATGGTTACAAGGGAAGCTTTTGATGAGAAAACTTAGATGGTCATTGAATGTACAAAGAAAAGGAGCACCAAAAAACTTGGATGTCTTGATCCAAGAATCAAAGGCAGTTCTTTGACAAAACATCTCTCCAAGTTTTGAAATTTTATGCATGAGGACATGCAACACCTTCAACATGGGGGAATGTTGAACCTCTGAATTTTCTTCTTTTTGACAAACCCTTTTTCATTTCTTTCATCCATTTTGTACACATTTTCACTTCATCCATGAAATATAGGTCTCTTGGGTCATGTACAACTACAATAAAAAGGTATCATCCACTCTCGACTCATAGTTTATAATTTCTTTATGAAATTGATTGAAACTTTCCTATGGCTATTGAAAGATGCATATTCTGCAGATAACTAGCATTTCTGCAGTGAAATTCTAAGTTGAATAGGTTTGAATGAGTTTGAAGAGAAACATGACATGGACAATTGCCAGATGCCAACCTCATGGACATTCACCTATTGGGCATGGCTAGAAGTTTACAAGATATGTGAATCTTGTTGGTTAAATCAAAAGTCAAACGTGGCTATGGAATGCAACTTTCCCATTGAAACTGAGGGAGTCAATCTTATCATCAAGAGGGCATGGAGAAGTCGAGCGAGTGATATCTAGACTTTATAATTTAATTGATGATGTGTCAATCGAAATTTCTCTCATGATTCGCTCTTTCACTAGCAAATAATGAAGAGAAAATATTCTATTTTGATTATAGAACTTAGACATTGAATTAAGGACTTACTTCTTGGAATATATTTCTTGAAGTCAGTATTTCATAAAACATTATAAAAACTCTTTGATTTGGAGTCGAAAGAGAAGTATTAAGTTTGGAATTATTATTACTCTCTGAAGAAAAGACTCTATTTTACAAGTTATTGCAATTACTCTATTTTAGGATGCAATTGTGAGTGTGTTGGTGACTTAATCCAAAGATTTAAATTCCTATTTCCTTGCTCTCACCAGGAGGGCTCCTTGTGGAGTTTATTTACTTATTTACAATTAGACTAGCATTCAATTCAGTTTTCAAAATAGATAGATATTTTAATGCTCTGTTTCAAGCATAGTTTGCTCATTTAACTTTGGTTTGTGAGAGGTTGAGTGCTCAACTGTAAACGAAAACCCCAAAAAATATTTATTTTAATCTTAGTCTCAAATTTATATTGGATGTTAAAATTGATTCTAATTATGGATGCACAGTAATATATGAAGGATTTTATATTCTGATTTCATTCAATTTATGATCACTACCTTTTAAACTAGTTTCATTCCCATTTTTCTTTCTAATGGATATTTAGATTTCCTTTCATGTTCTTAGAGTAGACTAATTTCAAATTTATTTAGAATAAAATTATTTCTTTCCATGTTAATCAAAGCAAATTTAAATTTCTTATTCAATACACTAGATTTAAATTTCTGCTCAATAGACTAAACTTTAATTTATGCTCAAATAAAATAGCTTTCAATTCTTGTTCATTAGAATAGTTTTGAATTCTTGGAACATTAGCATAGTTTGCTTTCAAGTTGATCTAAATTTGAATGCCTTGTAGACAGAACATGTGCATACACCTAATAAGGATTATTCCTAGATAGGTTGAATTTAAATTTTTCATTTATATTTACTCTCTTCGATTGAAAATAGATTCCTATCATATAGAGTGCACATACACTTCACAAGATCATAAATCCTGGTCGATAATTTAATGAAGTAATTTAAGCAACAATTAAATTACCCATCAACTGACACAAATTAAGAATTGGTGGAACCTTGACCCAGAGGAACCATGCCATGAAAGTTGAACATCATTCATCGGCCATAACTTATGCATTCACCACTTAGGTAGAGGTCGATTCAAAAACAAAATAACAATCAATGCAAATGGAAGGGATGAGAGTAGGGTCTAAATGGAAATTGGAGTGCCAGAACATTGTTAATTTCCCATCATTGAACACCACTTCATATTGTAACGTGTAGCTAGTGTGCCAGCGAGCACTGGTTGATTTAACTAGTTTTTCATCGTGGAACCTTACCTCCCTTATTGTTTGCTTCCTACCTCCCCATCACCTTTGGTTTGACATTGAAAGTTCCAGGTGATGATGACCACATGCTACATGTTGTGGACTCGACCAATGAGTTCCGCCTAGATGACATGTCAAGGTTGCATGGGGGTGATCCAGGTGGATGTTGGTGGCCACCCACCTATCCCACTTGGACCCCCACAACTGTCTCTTTCAATTTTTTAGTTTCCTTAATTGTTGCACAATTTACTATTTTTGGTAGTTTTTTCGGCTCTTGAACTTCCAAAGCCGTTTTGAGGCCCTAAATGACATTTTTTTGGGAAAACAAGGACCAACATGGGGAATAGATTGATGTTGGTCACTCAAAAGTTGTAGTCCTTGGATAAATATTTCTAACGAGGTATTGTGCACGTCAAACGGAGATCATATGCCAAAGTTACAACCCCGAGAAGTTGATGTGCCAATTTACCAAAACGGGGCCCATATTTTGGCACTTCATCTCCTAGGGTTAGGTTTTTGGATGTTTAGGGTTTTCCATTGTTTCTCAACAATAAATAGGCTTTTGAGCCTCATTGTAACATAGTTCTGAGGCATGTAGCCACCACATCTCTCCTCAGAGATAAGCTACTATCGCCCGAGCTAGTTTTATTTCCATTTCTGGTTGTAAGCATATTTCAATATTTTACATTAATGAAATGAAGAATCATTTCTATTGCATCTCTGAATTTATGGTTATCTTTGTAATTTGTTGCGTTCTTGTTTAAATCTGGATCAGTGGTATCAGAGCGGTCTGCTCTTTCTCTATTTTTCTTTGCATGTCCCCAATGAGGTCGGGATATAAGGAGTTAGGGCTCGAACTGGTTGAAACTTTGCAAGACTAGCCTCACAAATTCCGACAGCCTCCCATGGTGGATGAAAAGAAAGATGAGGGGGCAAGAGATCTTATCAAAATTTGTCTCAAATAAGCCCTCGAGCGACAAAGGAATGCAATGATGGTCAAATTTTCCCAGATCCTTTAGCGGTTACCCAGGGGCGACACATCTACTTCCAACAGCTACTCTAGAAACGTCACACCCTTTAAGCAACAATTAAATTACCCATCAATTGACACAAATTAGGAACTGGTGCAACCTTGACCTAGAGGAACCATGCCATGAAGGTCGACCATCAGTCATTGACCATAACTTATGAATTCACCACTTAGGTAGAAGTAGATTCAAAAGCCAAATACCAATCAATGCAGATCGAAGGGATGAGAGTAGGGTCTATGTGGAAATTGGAGTGCCAGAACATTGTCCATTTCCTATCGTTGAATACCAATTCATATTGTAATGTGTAGCTAGTGCGCTGGAGAGCACTAGTTGATCTAACTAGGGTTTCATCGTGGAACCTTACCTCCCTTACCATTTGTTGCCTACCTCCCCTTCACCTTTCGTTTGACATTGAAAGTTCCAGGCGATGGTGACCACATGCTACATGTCGTGGACTCAACCAATGGGTTCCACCTAGACGACATGTCAAGGTTTCATGGGGGTGATCCAAGTGGATGTTGGTGGCCACCCACCTATCCCACTTGGACCCCCACAACTGTCTCTTTCAGTTTTTCAATTTCCTTAATTGTAGCACAATTTACTATTTTTGCAGTTTTTTAGGTCTTGAACTTCCGGAGCTGTTTTGAGGCCCTAAACGATGTTTTTTGGGAAAATAGGTGCCAAAATGGGTAGTAGACTCATGTTGGCCACTCAAAAGTTGTAGCCCTCGGATAGATCTTTCTAACGAGGTATTGTGCACATCAAACGAAGATCGTATGCCAAAGTTACAACCCCGGAAAGTTGATGTACCAATTTACCCAAATGGGGCCCATAGTTTGGCGCTTCATCTCCTAGGGTTAGATTTTTGGATGTTTAGGGTTTTCCATTGTCTCTCAACAATAAATAGGCCTTTGAGCCTCATTGTAACACAATTCAGAGGCATGTAACCACCACATCTCTCCTCAGAGATAAGCTACCATTGCCCGAGCTAGTTTTATTTCCATTTCTGGTTGTAAGCATATTTCAGTATTTTACATTAATGAAATGAAGTATTATTTCTGCTGCATCTTTGTATTTATGGTTATCTCTGTAATTTTTTTCATTCCTGTTTAAATCTGGATCAGTGGTATCAGAGCAGTATGCTCTTTCTCTGTTTTTCTTTGCATGTCCCCAATGAGGTCAGGATATAAGGAGTTAGGGCTCGAACTGGTCAAACCTTTACAAGACTAGCCTTGAAAATCCTAACGGCCTCCCATAGCGGATGAAAAGAAAGACGAGGGGGAAGGAGATCCTATCAAAATCTTGCTCGAAGAAGCCCTTGAGCGACAAAGGAATGTGATGATGGACAACTTTGCCCAGATCCTTCGGCAACTGCCTAGGGGTGACACATCTACTTCCAATAACTACTTTGGAAACGCCACACCCTTTAAGCAACAATTAAATTACCCATCAACTGACACAAAGTATGAATTGGTGGAGCCTTGATCGAGAGGAACCATGCCATGAAGGTTGACCATCAGTCATTGGCCATAACTTATGCATTCACCACTTAGGTAGAGGTCGATTCAAAAGCCAAATACCAATTAATGCATATGGAAGGGATGAGAGTAGGGTCTTAGTGGAAATTTGAGTGCCAGAACATTATCCATTTCCCATCGTTGAACACCAATTCATATTTTAATGTGTCATTGGTGCGTCGGCAAACACTGGTTGATCTTTCTAGGATTTCATCGTGGAACCTTACTTCCCTTACCGTTTTCTGCCTACCTCCCATTCACCTTTGGTTTGACATTGAAAGTTCCAGGCGATGATGACCACATGCTACATGTCGTGGACTCGACCAATGAGTTCCACCTAGATGACTTATCAAGGTTGCATGGGGGCCACATGGCCAATTTGATGACGTGGACCCTTTTTAATGTGTTAAACTTTGAATGAGTGCATATTTTCATTTAGAATTAGGATCAAAGTAAAATTGGTGTCAACAGAAAGTTCTCGATGAGTTGAACACAATAATGGCATCGTAAGTTAATTTTCTAGACTTGCATAAACAAGGGCTTTTTCTAACCCCGTCTTCATAATAAACCTTCGAGATTGGGTTAAATAGTAAGTAACACCTCCTGCAACCAAAGATAGTACAAGGGGGTGGGAGGAAGTGTTACAAAGTGGTATCAAAGCCCAAGTTTAACACTCAGACTTAATGTGCCTTAGGAAATAAAGTTAGAATCTTTAACAGAGAGTGGAGCATTTGTTCAAGTGCTAAGCCTAGAGGGCTATATACACATGATATGAAGCAAAGGTTCAACACTGGACTTTTTGGGATAAAGATAGAGGCTTTATTATAGAATGGCATGTGTTAGAGTTCCATCACAGTGCCCAAGTTCAAAACTTGAACTAGAAGGGCCTTTAAAGGAAAATTTAGAGCTTTGTTAAGTGTTGTAGAGTGGTATTATTACAAAAGTATCACAAACAAAATTTAACAAAACAAATTGATTAATGCATATTCCAATTTTATTTTGATTTAGAGCTGATGTGATTGCAAGACTTGATGAAATATTGATTTTAAACATGTTTTTTATGTAGTTACTAACATGATGATATGTCCTTTAGTTTCTTGGAATATGTGACTAACATGGGTTTTAGATGTGTGAACAACATGAGATCAACATAATTCAAATCAATGTGCCTAGTGTTGGCATAACAAGGTAAGGAATTAATATGTTTATGCTTGACATAACTAATATCTATGTTTGTGTGTGTGTGAAAACACATAAGAAGATACAACTTGCATAAAGAAATAGAGGAATGGAGAGAAATATGGCACAACACAATATGGACCAAGTCCATCCTAAGAAAAAGAAGGAAAATTTTCCTAATAGAATAGATATCCTCACGAGCTTGAAAGATAAGTTGAAGAGTTGCAAAGTAGAAAACAAAAGACTCATTAGAAAATAGGAATAATAGTCAAAGTTGAACACAAACTTTCTATAAAATGTATCCTACTTGCAAGGGTTGTTGCAATATGCATCAACCTATGGAAATATACAAGGGTGTCATGATGATAGGATTAGAGAGAAACCTCATAAGGTTGGGAAGAAGAGAAAACCGTTGACATTTTTGGGATGCAAAAAATAACACCTAATCCATGAGTTCCCAAATAAACAATAAAATGATAATAGCTCATGTAAAACCCAAACACATGAACTAGAAACTAAAATTCCTAAGGGAAGTAATTCAAGTAGGAAGTGAGGTGAAGGAGCATCCCCTTGCACTCTCCAAAATAATGAAAATCCCTCTTGAACTATTTAGAAATATTTTTGGGATCTTAAGTTTGCTTTGGACCTTAGGGAAGGCTCTGATTAAAAAAATTTTCATGTGTTAGGTGCTCTTATTGAAGTGAATATAGAACGATTGATGGGTTGTGAATCGATATGCTTTGCAATTCTTCATGTGTCGTTCACTACATGTTTTTGTTTTGTTGGCCTTGAGCATCGCCATGCTTTGCATTGTTTGACATGACTTGTTGTTGTTTTCCTTGGTTTTTCATTTTACTTTTCTTATTTGTTTGGCCTTGGTCTAGTTTTTTGGATGTGGGAAAGGAAGGAAAGATTATCACAGGGAAGACTTGAGTAAAACCCAACTTAAATTTTAATACCCTAATAAATTATGTGCATACGATAAATTGCATTAGAGGACAAATGAGGATAACAGATCAGGCAAGGGGACTTGACTAGGTCCACAAGAACAAAATGGGCAACAATATTAGGACTGTGGAAATGGCATAAGAAGGAATTTCCCTTAACTGAAATCGTTCTTGGCTACTATACATAAATACATATGTGTGTGTGTGTGTGTGTGTGAAAAATAAGAAAATAACATAATGATGCCATTTCATTTCAAAGGTCATTTGTTGATAACCATCAAAGTAGGAAGATAAGTGATTTAAATTTTAAAATATTATGATTGTGTGAATGGTATACTACTTGCTATGTTTTGAGTAACATGTATCCTAAAGTTATTTAATGGATATCATGTCACGTGGAATATCCATCGACGAGTGTAAAATAATGATATCTTGATTTTAACTACCATTATTACGTGCTTACTATTATTCTTATGCTTATGAGATTTGTTGTGTAAAGAATGAAACCATAGTGACTAAAAATATTACTTTGAAAACAACATATGAATAGCATGGAATGTGTGCATGTAGGACACATGCTTTTCAAAATGAATATGCATAGGTTTGGGTGCATGGATGAAGATATGCTTGAATTGGATATGAAATGCAAATGCCTTTATGAAATTTCATTGAAACTTGTAAGTAGCTGAATGGAGAGAGTTATGGCTAAAATGTGAGGTTGAGATCATTTCAGGGATTGTTGAATACTGCAATAGTGGTAATGCTACAATCCAATTGGAATCCTTAAAAAAGCTTAAGTTGAAAGTACTGGTAATGGTAACTAAGTGAGGGTGGAAAATAATAAACCAAGGTAAAAAGTTGAAGGGAAGGAATTTGGTAAGAATTCCTTTTAGTTGAATTGATATTTTGTGATTTTATAATTAATGAGTGCTTCACATGGAGGCCCAAGAAAGGGTGTAGTGCAGGAAGTCATGAAAATATTTCAACGACTTTTTCAATGCATGCAAAACAAAAGTGGAAACTAATTACTCATGAATTTAAATATATGTAGCTCTTAGTTTTGGCTCTTTCGGTTATTGGAATAAATGTTTGAATGCATTATGAAATGCCTAAAATAAATATCATGCACACATATAATGCTATGATAGTTTCATTTCAATCTAATTGAATCTAGATGGATGGATATAATCTTTATATGTGCAATAATTTGGAGATCACTTTAGGATGTGAATCCTTACAATAAATGTATGTATGAGTATATACAATTGTTTGGTTGATTAGGAGATCAAATTTCAAGTATAATGTTGAAATGGGGTGTGAGATAAAAGCAACCATGATAGAATAGCACCACCTATAGAGGATCCCAACAACATGACGACAAGTCTCATGTTTATGATATATAGCTTCTAAATGAATCGAATATAGGCAATTACAATCTCTGATTTAATTTTTTTTAGATGAAAAAGTAAATGTTGTGACAAAATTGAAATGATCGAGTAGGGAGCTCAGGAAGAAGATTGTTGTAAGGAGATGGCAGTCCATAAGACATGAAAAGATATAATATCATGCTAGATTGATACTTGGCTATAAGACTCTAATGATTACCCCATGAAGGAAATCCCTGGGACAAGTAGACTACACAGAATAGGGGTTGTGTCAACCCAAAAGGGTGAGTAGTTGATGGGGTCCCATGAAAGAAAACCTTTGTATAAGTAGACTACCCGAAATGGGGGTTTCCCAGGCCCAGAAAGGTGAGTATCTTATGGGAAAATAAATAGGACCCACACTCATGCAAATGTGAACATGAGGAAACTTATTCAGTAAAGACGAAGCTTGTTTGGTAAAGAAAATCATTGGGATGTGAGCACAAGGAATATTGTTCAATAAAGAAACTCATCGGGAGTAAAGACTAGGAGCTATAATTATTACCTATGGAGCCAAAGGAAGCACATAATAACCATAGAGATAAGTATAAGTTTAAATAATTTTTTGTTGAACTCTGATTTAATTTGATTTAATTTTTTTATGATTAATATCATAAGAATTGTATGCTTACGATATAAGCGACCTTCTAAAATATCCATTACAAATATATGGTGTTGATCACCAACAATATCAAAGCCATATCAACATATCCATATCATGGTGGTGTGGCAGAAGCATAGTGGAGCTAAAGACCTTAGAGACTAGGCCATTATGTCGACACTGGAACCATGTGATATGCATTGATCCCCATGAGGTATTTTGTGACAAATGTGTTGTGTTATTAGAGCAATGCAAAGGAATTACTTAGATATGATAATCCACGAAGACTACTCCTATGCGAGGAAGCCTTGCCAAGGGATGGATCACTCAAGTGACAGTGAGGAAGCAAATAAGGGGGCACCTAAACTTGGAAGGTGTGTGAATGAAAGGAAGAGGAAAACCTAAGTGAATTGGTTTTAAAAGAGTCAAGTGCATACTCATTTGGATCGTAAATGCATTGAGTGTGTCCTAAGAAGAAATGATTTAAATCTGTTCTATGAAAATTCAATCAAGATAATGAATGGCATGGCTAGATATGACAATTCCGAACATGGAAAATGTCGTTGATGTGAGATATGGGGCTATAAAGCCCAGTTATGACTATCTTCTCCATTATAGAACCTTGAGGATGTTGCTCCTTTAAGGGGGCAGTGCTTGTAACATCCCTCACATTATCCATATTGTTGTAATGTTAAAATTGTGATTGTGTAATGCCACCATGGAGAGCATGGTTGGCTAACACTTTATGTGTAAACATCATATAAATTAAATGTAAATTTTATTTGGCTAGCCTGACTAGAGGGACATATACATCCTAAGATCTGAGAGGAGGGTTGTTTAGTTCTTGTTTCATTTGTGGAGGGTTTTTTTGTGTCTATTGTACGTGAATTAGTCTTCCAATGGTGTGCTAAGAGTAGGGCCCACCACCCTTAATTGTCATAAATATCGGCCTAACATTGGATTAGCTTACACCCATTCATGGAATGGGAAACCTAAGTGGAGGACAACACCATACCTTCCCCTCTACTCGTGAAACATGGAGAGAGAGAAATAGGTTTTGACCAAAAGGTTTTGGTGTATATGGAATATTAGAGAGGATAAAACTTCATTCTTCAGTGTTCTAATAGTTGTGGAGAAAGAAAATAGATTGGATTAGAAGTTACTGCACAGAAAGCATGAAGAGTGCTAGAATCCGAGGAACAAGGAATATTTGGTTAAATACACTAGAGATGAGCTCTATTTGAAGCTATTAGCATGGAGGCCAGAAGAAGTAAAGATGGAAATGAATTGAACTTGTGCTATATGGATTGGAAAATTGTTCCTTGTGATTGTGTTGAGGGCAATAGGCAGTGTGTCTAAGCCTAATTATTTAATGAAGAGCTCGATGGAGAACTAGGTAATTGTGGTGCTTACCTTGGGTTTGTGAAACCACTTAAACAGTGGACTATGGACCCCTATGGTGCTTTCCATGAGAGGCATACATTAAACCACCAAAAGAAGTTGATGCTTTGTCTTGGAACTAATACCAAACTCATTTAATCTTGGGTGAAGCCTTGTGTTTTAACCTAAGAGAAAGTGAGTTGTTATGGTGCTTTCCTTAGTGTTGTGAAACCAAGTGGACAGTGGAGTCCTTCTCCTAGATATGTGACTAAGCCTTAGATGTGAATTTCCCTAAAAAAGCATCCCCTGACTTTCGATCTAGCTCAGGGGTGGTTAGCTACAAGAAATATTGTAGTGCAATTGGCTTATGGTTGGGTGGGGAGTTGAAATCCCTCCTTTAGTTGCTAGCCATATTTAAACACACATATAAATGTAAATTTCTGGTGTATATTTTCTTATGTACTATCTTGATTCTTTTTATATGTGAATGATGCAATACTTCATGTGTTGATAAATGTAAATGATGCTTGAACAGTGAGGCTCATTTTTATGCTCATCATACCCTTTGAAGCCAGCTTGGTGGAAACGATTCGTCGATGATAACAACCTAAAATGGACTCACGGTAGGATAGAACTTGATAAGCTATTTATGCACCTTAACTCTATCTCTTCCAAAATATAATTTACTATAGAGGTGGAGGAAGACAATAGGATCCCATTCTTAGATGTTCTTATCATTAGAAAGGAGGATGGCTCTTTAGGACATGATTTTTTTAGAAAATCAAATCACACAGAAAGCTACCTCCACGTTGAATCATACCATCACCCATCCCAGATGCTTGGTGTCCTTAACACTCTTTCCATTAGAGCCCTTCGAATCTCTGACCCTGAGCACCTCAAGGAAGAGAAGAAGCATTTATTTTTGGTATTTAAAGGTATAGGATATAGAGAAAAAGATGTTAAGAGAGCTATAGAAAGAGCAGAAAGAAGAGTGTTTTCAGAGGAACCTAAGATCCAAAACCTTGCTCAGTGTGGTAGAGTTTTGCTACCATATATTCGAGGGGTGAGAGATAGGATTACCAAAATCTTAAAAAGAAAAGACATAGTCACTCAGTTCTCAGCAACTAGAACAATTAAGTAAGGTACGAGGTCTGTCAAGGATGATATTGATAGACATCAACTCAAAGGAGTTTATAAAATTGATTGTTCTTGTGGAAAGTGTTACATTGGTGAAATAGGGTGCTCTCTACAGAAAAGACTAAAAGAACAGGGGGTAGATATTAATAATGGAAGGACCCATACGTCGGCCCTTGCGAAACATTCCTCAAAAATGAAACACCAAATTTGTTTGGAGAGCGCCTCAATTATCGCAAGAGAGGAACAATATCATAGACGAAAGATTAGGGAGGCTCTTGAAATCATAAAACATCCACATAATCTCAACAGAGACAACAGTATCGAGATTAGTGGAAATTGGCTTCCTTTGATCAAAGGGATTAGGAACACAAGTACATTTCAGGTAGCCAAGTAACTCCTCTCCTCTCTTATTATAATTCTATGATCTCATACTAAAAAATAAAAAATAAAAAT
>APFE030554558.1:3706-17316 GCA_000404065.3 Pinus taeda | reverse complement strand
ACAAAAATGATCTTAAAAATATCTTAATACTATTTATACTCTCACTCAGCTCTTCTTCTATCATCATTCAGTAATTGTCCTCATGATGGATCCCTGTTGGGATTTGAAACGTTGACAAGCATGATTATTATTGTGGGTACTCTGAGATTCAACTAAAAAAATGAACCACAAATGCCTGAAATCTAAAATAATATTATGTGTTTTCAAGAACCCGATGTCTATTTGGAATTTGTTGGCCCATTCATGATGAACACAATATTATGTGGTTATGTACACTCACACATATTTTGAAATATTGTGAAAGAATATATATATATATATATATAGAGAGAGAGAGAGAGAGAGAGAGAGAGAGAGAGAGAGAGAGAGAGAGAGAGAGAGAGAGAGAGAGAGAGAGAGAGAGAGAGAGAGAGATTCTTTCACAATATTCCAAATGTTCTCTTGTACTAGTTGCTCTGTCTAAACCAAGTGGTTGTAGTTTCAAGCTTTCTTTTATTAACTCCTAGAAGATAGCAGTTTGGACCATACCACTGTCAAACATATTCACAAGCAGTGATTCAATTGTCCAGAACTTAGGCCCTCAAGTCGATATTCACCTTCAGAATTCAAGTTTCCAGTGGAAGAAAGGTGGTCACCTTACCATTCGCAAACATTACCTTGGATATATTTTCTCTATTATATGTGTATGTCATCGGACCTAGTATGTTGTGGATTTTAAACTCATTTTATGTGGGTGGGGTCAACGCTGAGAAGGCGTTGGTGGAACCTTGACCCAGAGGTGTTGAAGAATCTACGAAAAAGTAGTGTAGTGTGATTCTTTGTTTCTTAATAACAATTTGTGGAGTCTTTTTACTTTTCTTGTTATCTTATTCTTATTCTTATTCTTATTAGTGCATATGTGTGTACTTCATCAAACTGCTACCAAAACATAAAAAAAAGAACACAAGATGTTGGTTCTCTACCAGGGTCAAAACCTCTCTACTCTTGAGAGGAAAACCCTTTAGTGAATTTCTCTTATTGAAGCTTCTATTGATCAATGCCAAACCCTAGATCCTTGACAAAGAGATCCTCCAAGAACAAGTCAAGTATTCACTCCTTTTTGCACCATATACCCTGACACTTCTTCCAGCACTTTGTTTCCCATTACTTCATCCTCCTCTTTCCGGTAATTTGTTCTTCTCTCAACTTGTTAGTAACCTTGTTGCACTTTCTCTAGAGAAGATTCTTTTGATGAGACCTTTCTTCTTATGATGGTTCCTTTCTTTTATTCACCAATCAACTAACTTGGATGACAGTAATGTAGGGTTATTATGACAGTAGAGGCAACCTCCTCTTCCTCCGCACACGTGACTGAAATGAGCCTTAGAAACGACCTCCTACCTTCGCTTTTCCTCCT
The DNA here is from genome assembly GCA_000404065.3 of Pinus taeda. Taxonomy (NCBI): domain Eukaryota; kingdom Viridiplantae; phylum Streptophyta; class Pinopsida; order Pinales; family Pinaceae; genus Pinus; species Pinus taeda. The sequence goes on along the minus strand of APFE030554558.1, from coordinate 15,920 downwards.
TGATCCTTCGCTTGAGAGAGTGGTCTTGTAGGCTTGAATTGAGCCCTAAACAATGTGATATGGTGAGTTGTTAATGACTGTTTTCATAACTGCAAGCATCCTTCCTTTACTTCACATGTGTGGTTGTAGCTGTCCCAGAAATGCTCCCCCTAACTTCGGTTCTATATACTTCTTCCAAGTTGCCCTTGAAGACCCTATAGACTTCCTTATCTTTGCTTGTCTCTTCTCTAATTTCAGAGCTTGAGTAAGTACGTTATAGAGGAGTGGACAACCTCTATATATAGAGGTATGTCCCTCCATTTAGGCCAACTTTTCAATTGATTGTAGGCCGACTTGAGGACTGCTTTTATGCTTCAAATTTCTTCTTTCAAGGTTGTCATTTCTAGGAGGATGCTTGTGACTTTTCTTGGAGGTATTCTCTTGACGATAATACATAAACATACAAGATATAACATGCCCTTAAAGTCTTCAACTTATTTTTTTGACTATTTGACTCACCTATAACATTTTAAATAGTGCTAGACCTATTTCAATGAGTAAGCAACTCATTGACATATATTATAAAAATAATATTTATTTTCTTGAACAAATACAAATATCAAAAGTACATTTATGAAGATTGGACCTAGTTACATTTCCTTCAACACTCCCTATTAACTAGGGAGGTATTCATATAACATTCTAAGGTGTTTGGCTAATATCAATCTTGAATAATTGACATAAGAGAAATCGAATTAGCAGTCCATTTGTTATAGCATCATATTCATCAACTTTTTCATAGTGCAAGGCCTTGACTAACAACCCCATCTTTTTACGACATGAGCTACAATGTTGGTGAGGAAAATGATTTATAGACACCTTCATCATTGTCTCTCAAGGTACATACCCACCAGGGCGTTCTTCGAGTATGACCTTGTAGGACTATTCTTATCTTGGGTTCCCATCCCTCAAAGAATATCGGTACTCTTGCCTACTCTTGTCTTGGATGCCCTACACATCCTCAAATAATATCAGATGCCATATTATTACCCAATCCTACAATTATTTATTCCCAAGTGAAGACAATAATGTTGTGTCTATCTTTTGTCTACATTTCCATTCATTGCCTTCGACTAGACTTACGGTTGTTAGTCTTGGTGTAGTGCATGACCCATGAAATGGAAAACACAATTGCCACTCCTTTGTAATCAGAAGTGCTCCAAAAACTCCCTCTTGATCAAGGATCTACCATAGATCCCTCTTAACTGAGGACTCTTTCCTTCATCAACAGCTTCTTCTTCGTGGGTCCTTCAGCTTCTTGATCTCCTTCCTTTCTTGATGTCATGAAGTCTTTGTTCGAACTTCTTCTAGGTAGGACACATCCATTGATTACTTTCCTCCTTGGTTTTTCATGTCATTTCTTTCTTCGAGGAAAGTGGCTATCATGTGATATATCAGGTTTCCTTGTCATCTTGGCTACTCCTTTGTCATCTTGTCCATGCTTCATAATATTCTTCTCATGGATGCTTCGTTGTATTTGCTTGTTTACATGTTCTAACCTAGTAGCCCATCATGAATTAATCTTGATATTGCTTCCACATTTCTTTTCCTTTTTTTAAATGACTTCTTCATCACAACATATTTATAGAGTATAATTAGTTATTTGTACCTTTTATATCTCCAAGGCCTTCAGAGGTGTCAAGGGTCCTTTCTTCCTTAATCAAAGTTGTACTGCCTTATTTCGGGAGATATCTTCAAAGCATTTTGTCAGATAGTGATTCTTGATGATCATGGTGTTCTCCACATGCTTGATCTCTTTCTTCATTTGCTTCTTGTGAGAGCATTCCTTCATTGCTTTATTTTTGGATTTGTCAGCATTTCTTCTTGCTTCTTAGTCAACAAATTTATGCTCCTTATGTGAGCATATTCTTTTGTTGACCTTCATTTCATTGTGGTACATGCCTTTGGGCATGTTCTTGGTGAAAGAGATTCTTTCATGCTTGATCATGTTATAGAACTATCCAATGACTCAATAATATACAAATGATAACATGAATAAACTTTTATGCATACATACCTCATCTTGATTCTCATTTGATCATCCTTTGGTGTGGCCCTTCTTGCTTCATCTTCGCTTGCCTCCATATCATCATTTTCTTGAATCCCATGAATGGCATTCCCAATGAGACATCTACTATCTACTTTGGTCCATGAACCTTGTTTTGAAGATTCCATCATAGGATCTTAAAGATCCTTGCCTTGCAAATGTTTCCTTTCTTTTGATGATGGAGGTCTTCTAAGATTCTTAATCATGACCAATTTTTTCTTCCATCGTGGATGAGCTCCTATACTGGGTATGCTTCTTCTTCATGAATATATTGAGCTATATCTACCATGCTCCTATATTCTAGAATATATTTCTAGTCATGCATTTTCTTCTTATCATAAACGCTACATCTTCATGAGTATCTAGAACTCTATGTACATTATGCTTCTAGATTATAGAGGATGTTTCTAGCCATGCAATTTTATTATATTCCTACATGCTCGTATAATACTCAGTGTAGAAATTTTGATTGTAGATTAACCTGATTATGCAATATAACTAAAGCAAAATACTTAATCTACTTCTACAATCAAACTTGCCGAAGCTTAATAGATTTGAGCAAGATCAAGTGGAACCCATATAACATAGAAGAAGAATAAATACACATGAAACATAGAAGAATACTCTGGGGAAAGCCTCAGCTAAAAACCCCACTATCTATATTATCGTACAAGTGGAAATATATCAAGATTACACACAAATTTAGCTCTCACAACTATTCAACTCTTAGTACAATCCCTCACTCCTGCTCATAGACAATAGACTGCTCATATGCCTTCTCCTCTGCCCTCCAAGCCTCCTAGTTCCTTTCACAGTTTTCCCTGGGTGATCCAACTGTAACCTTGTGTGACATTGATCTCACACACTGCTCCCACACACTATAAAACTGTGAAAATATCAAGGAATGAATTCCGTTCGCATGCAAGATATTTTCTTATAGGAAAATTCTTGTAACTAATTTTCCTTGTCTTTAATATCAACTGGGTCTTTGTCTGCACTGAGATGCATGAGCTATCGATGAGAGAATATTCAGTTATCTGGAGTACACTAGTTTGATGCATGCATGCATTAACTAACTGAACTCACAATTAGTTCCTCAAACTGTTTGGAACTAATTTAACTGGACTTAACTCAGTTAACTGCTAACTAATTACAACTCAAATACAACTCATCCTTATCTCCATAATTAAGGGATAATCTACTTAATTTAAGGGATAACTATTGCATGACTTCACAAAGACTTCTAGCTTGAATTTCTCCAACTAATTAATCCAAGATGAATTAATTAGTTATTTTTCAAGCAGTTGGTGAGACTAAATTCAAATTCTAATTCAAGGAAAAATTAAAATTGGAATATTCTTGTTGCCACATTTCAACTCTCCCTCTCAACAAGAAATGGATTATTTTCCACCTTGATCCTGTCTATGGAACTTGAATTTACACTTTGACAATTCCTTAGTCAAAATGTCAGCATCTTGCTCCTCGGTCGAAATATGTTGCAACAACATGATCCTCTTCGCCACACAATCTCTGAGATGATGATACCAAATGTCGTTGTGCTTGGACCTGTCATGAAATACTGGATTCTCAGAGAGTTTGATACAACTCTGATTATCACAACAAATCACAGTTGAATCCATCCTCTGATCAAACAAACCAACTAGAATTTTCCACATCCAGATGGCCTCACATGCTACCTAACTTGCAGCCATGTATTCAGCCCCTGTTGAGCTGAGTGCAACCGACCTCTGTTTCCTACTGTACCAAGAAACTGTAGCTAACCCAAGGTTGAAAATTCCTCCTGATGTGCTCTTCCAATCTAATGGACTCCCTACCAAATCTGCATCAGTGAAGCCCTATAGCTTCACTCCCTCTATCCATCTGTACCATAATCCATATTGAGATGTGCCTCTGAGGTATCTCAAAACATGCTTAGCTACCTTCCAAAACATCTTGGTAGGTTGAACCTTTTCTTAACTCAGCTGGTTCACCGCATAGCACAAATCTGGTCATGTGTTCACTAAAAACATCAGTGAACCCACAAGTTGCCGATACATAGTAGCCTCTACTACTTCTCCTAAAGTAGCATCCTCCTTTCTCCATTTACCTGCTATAGGAGTCTGCATGGGCCTGCACTTCTCCATGTGGAATCTCCTGAGTATCTCATTGGCATACTTGCCCTAAGACACAAACAACTCCCCATCCTTCTGCCACACTTCCATGCCAAGGAAGTAGTGCATGAGACCCATGTATTTCATCTCGAATTCTCTTGCAAGGTCCTCCTTGCAAGACATGAACAACTAATCATCACCTATTAATATGAGATCATAAACATAAGGAACAATGATCAATGGCTTACCTTTAACATTTATGTGATATAGGTTCACATCTGCTTCACTCTTTGTGAAACCCAACCCAGTGAAGTAGTTGTCGATCCTGGTGTACCAAGCACGAGGTGCTTGCTTCAGCCTATACAAAGCTCTCTTGAGTCGTCACACATGCGACTCACGATCAAAGGTCTCAAAACCTTCCAACTGCTCTATGTACACCTCTTCCTCAATCTTACCATTGAGGAATGCAGTCTTCCCATCCATGTGATGGATCTTCCAACCCATATGTGCTAATAGTGCCAACATCGATTTGATAGATGAGTACCTTGCTACACGAGAAAAATTCTCACCATAGTCGATCCCCTCTACCTGTGAGAAACCACGAGCAAAAAATCTTGCCTTATGTTTCTCCACACTACCATTAGCAGCTTGCTTTACCTTGTAAAACCAACAAGAACTCACAACTGACTTGTTCTTTGGTTTCGGAACCACATCCCAAACACTGTTATGAACTATGGAGTCATACTCCTCCACCATAGCATGAACCCAAATAAGATGTTGCACTGCTTCCTCAAAGGAAGATGTCTTGGTCTCAACACATTCCCCAACAAGGGCCATGTATCCTATGTACCTCTTAGGTGACCTCCTCTGTCTGCACTAAGAAGATGGTTCTCCCACATTCTCTCTCGCATCTGACAACAATTTGTCAGCTTCCCTCGCATGCTTCTATCCCTCTCTGGAAGACTTTGCTTGAATGGATGTCTCCACTCATGGAACCTCTGCATGCGGCTACTCCGCATCAGTTTGAGGCTCCTCCTCCTTAGGAACCAATAGTTCCTCCACAGCCTGTAGTTGGAGCTCCCTCTCAAGGGAAACTCGCATGGCCTTCTGCTCATCAAACTTGAGATCTCTGCGAACCACTGTCCTTCGCCTGGTAGGCAAGTACACCTGATAATTGTGGGGTGTATCAATGTACCTCACAAATATCCCCAATTCTGTTGTCGACTCAAGTTTCTTCCAGGCATCCTTGGTCACATGGCAATATACCAAAGAGCCGAAGATCCTGAAGTGACCCACATCTGGTCTCTTCCCAGAGAAATCTTCCTCTGGTGTCTTCATCCCAGGTATGCGATGCGGGCTTCTATTCTGCAAATAGACCACTATGTTTCATGCCTCAGCCCACAAATGAAGTGGTAGGCCTTAGTCATGCAGCATCACCCGTGTTGCCCCTACAATCATTTTGTTCTTCCTCTCAGCCACCCCATTCTACTGTGGGTTATGGGGTGTCGTCAACTCCCATTTAATTCATTCTGCTACACAAAATTCCTTAAAATCTTGAAAGACATACTCTCCACCATTTTCACTTCTCAAGGCCTTGATCTTCTTCCCTGAATCTTTCTCAAACAAAGCTTTGAATTCACAAAACTTTGAGAAGGTTTGGTCCTTCTTCTGCATGAAATAAATCCAACATTTACGAGAAAAATCATCAATGAATATCACATAATACATTTGCTTCAAGAATGGTCCACACAAATCAGTATGAACTCACTCTAAGATTGATTCAGCTTGACTATCTCGATCATGAAGGAAGACTTGGCATAATTTCCCAAGGTACAACCTTGCATGTGTCCACTTGCTCAAGTTTATCTTTGGGAAGTCCAGTAGAGGTCTGTTGCATTATCTTCAAGGCCCCATGATGCAAGTGGCCTAACCGCCTATGCCATAACTTGCCAATGTCTTGGCTTTGCACCAATTTTGCTTTCGAACTCAATGCAGTACAATCATCCACCTCTAGTTTATAGAGATTCTTCACTCAAATCCCAATCCTCTTGGTCTAACTCGTGGCTATGTGTCTGAGGAACACCTTTCCTTTACTGAAGACAACATTGTAGCCTTTGTCCTCCAACATCGCGACCAATACCAAGTTCTTCTTCAGTCCAAGAACATACTTCACATCTGTGAAGGTGAGAGGAGATCCATGCTCCCTCTAAAAAGCAACCGTGCCCACTCCTGAAACAATGTACTTTCCGTCGTCACCCATCTCTATGTGCATCTTGAGGTCTTTCTCCTCCAAGGTACTGAATAAAATTTTATCGTTGGTCATGTGGAATGAGGCTCCACTATCAAGATACCAAACACAATCCACCATCGATGAAACGATGCATGCAATGAGGGTAAAATCCAATTCGAACTGAGAGGCTAATGCCTCACCTTTTGATCCTTTCAAGGATCCCTTCTTGGATTTCTTCAATGGGAAATTAGTTGCATAATGGCCCATCTCGTGACAATTAAAGCATCTCACTTTAGATTTTTCAGTCTTCTTCCCTCCATGAGAAGAATTCAATTTGGAATGGGAAGCCTTCCCTTTCCCTTTCCTTTCCTTAATTTCTAAGGCTAGATTTTCTTCATCATCATTCTTTGATGAAGAACCATCTCAAGTGCTCCTCCTGATCTCCTCCTGCATGAGATCTGACCACAGTCGTTCCCAATATAGTAATTTCTCTCTTCCATTCACAGAGTCCTGGTAGCTATTCCAGCTCTTTGGAAGATCGAGGAGAGAAAGACTCACCATATCATCATCGGCTGTAGTTATTCCTACACTACCAAGCTCATCTCTGTAGGTGGTGAGCTTGTTCAGATATGTAGAAATAGTATCTCCCTTCTCCATCTTGATTTTCCGAAGCTTATCCTTGAGTGCCAGTTTCCTCTGGTCTCTAATATTCTGATAGAGGTCCTTCAATGTCTTCCACATTGAAAACAGACAAAATGGTCTCGAACTCCCTCCAAAAGAATTTGTCTTACCTTCGCCACACACTTCTTCCATTCAACCAATTCTTATGCATTAGTTGCAGCTAGCTTGGGGATTTCTTGATCAATGAAATCCTTCAAACCATTGTCTTCTAATACCACTTCCATGCGATATTTCCATGCTATGTAATTCGCGTTGCCATCCAGAGCATACTCGAGTCTCAAGCCATTGAACACCATTGATGAACTTTGAAGTATGATAAGAATTTGATTTTTCACCTGCAACCAAGAACTTCAAACTTTGAATTTCCCTTCTCAATATAATGTTCACAGCTTCGATCACCTTTGCTTTGATACCATGTATAAATTCTGACTGTATATTAACCTGATTATGAAATATAACTAAAGAAAAATACTTAATCTACTTCTACAATCAAACTTGCGGAAGCTTAATAGGTTTGAGCAAGATCAAGTGGAACCCATATAACAGAGAAGAAGAATTAATACACATGAAACACAAAAGAATACTCTGGGGAAATCTTCAACTAAAAACCTCGCTATATGTATTATCATACAAGTGGAAATATAACAAGATTGCACACAACCTTAGCTTTCACAGCTATCCAACTCTCATTACAATCCCTCACTGCTGCTTATAGATAGAATATATTGCTCATATGCCTTCTCCTCTACCCTCCAAGCCTCCTATTTCCTTGTGCAGTTTTCCCTGGGTGATCCAGCTATAACCTTGTGTGACACTGATCTCACACACCGTAAAAATGCACAAATCTAAAGGAATGAATTCCTTCTGCATGCAAGAGATTTTCTTATAGGAAAATTCTTGCAAATGATATTACACTGTCCCTGTCTTTAATCTCAATTGGGTCTTTGTCTGAACTAACATGCATGAGTTATCGATGCGAGAATCTTCAGTTATCTGGAGTACACTAGTTTGATGCATGCATGCATTAACTAATAGAACTCACAATTAGTTCCTCAAAATGTTTGGAACTAATTTAATTTGACTTAACTCAGTTAACTGAGCTAGCTAATTACAACTCATCCTTATCTCCTTAATTAAGGGATAATCTCCTTAGTTTAAGGGATAACTGTTGCATGACTTCACAAAGACTTCTAGCTTGAATTTCTCCAACTAATTAATCCAAGATGAATTAATTAATTATTTTTCAAGAAGATGGTGAGACTAAATTCGAATTTTAATTCTGAATTTTAATTCAAGGACAAATTAAAATTGGAATATTCTTGTTGCCACATTTCAACACTCAAAACTTTGAAATAAGTCTAGAAGTAAATAATTTGACCTAGTCATAGTAGCGATTCTCAGGATCTTCCTTCTTTTGCTTCTTTCCTCCTTCTTTCACCTCTTGAATCGAGTGAGCTTCTTTACTTTCTTTTGTTGTTGTTGTCCTTATTAAGCTTAGGAAAATTCCTTTTGTAATGTCCATATTCTTGGCATCCAAAACATTGGATTTTTGACATGTCTTTGTTGTTTGTTCTTTGTGGACCAAACTTGCCAAATTTACCCTTTCTCTTAGCCATGGTAGCAAATGATTGCTCCTTTGATCCCACGTCTTCTTTTGCCTTAAGTCTAGTTTCCTTTGTTCTACATAGAGACCACATTTTAATAAGATCATTTGCTTCCTTCTTGGCATATATGCTTGATGTGAAGCTTCCCCACTCCTCAGGTACAACATTGAGTACTACAGTTGTCATTTCTATGTCATACATGACTTCCCCAAGCTCTTGAAGTTGATCTCTCATTCCAGATATTTTCATGAAGTAGGGAGTTATTCCTTCATTTGTTATCTTCATTTTTTACAATTCTTCCTTGGAGATATTACTTCTCTGGTTGTGGATACCGAGAACAGCTCTACTAGCTTATCATAAATTTCTTTCGATGTCTCAAATTTGGAGACATAAGGAATGAGAGAGTCTTTGATTGATTCTATCATAATCCTTTGAGCTCTTGTCTCATCCTTATTGTACTTGGTTAAGGCTTGACTCTATTCCTTTGTAGGGATAGTGATATTCCCTTTGACATTCTCTATGAGTTCATTCTCCTTGAGTTTATTGGTACCTACCAATTTATTGCTTTCCTTGCAAAAAGACATTGATATATATTCATAAGGGGACATGTACTTACTTAATAGATTTTGAGATGTAAGGTATTTTCTTCCTCCTTGAAGGCTTGATGGCTTGTCTTCCTTGGATCTTGATGTTCTTCAAGTTGCCTTCTCTAAGTGGACTTGCTTGGTGATGATGTTTTCTTGAAGACTTTTCACTTGATGTAGGTCCTACTTCAATTTGTTGACACCTAATCCTTGTGATTGGGTAAATATATGTAAATAAATAAATGATAAATGTGAACAGTCATCGGGAGATTAACCAAACAGTGTCTCCCTCATGTATATAACAGACCTACCTAATTGAATAAATACACAAATCAGTTTTCTGCCTAATGGAGTTACTGCCTGGCTTGACATGGTATCAGAGCCAACCCTTTTTAGCTTTTGTGTCCCTTGTAACTCCTAGTCTGCTCTCCATATAGCTGAGCAGCTCCTCCATAAAATTAGTTGCTCCTAACATGGTAGCTACCCCACTGTCCATACTGCCCTCCACTATCTAGTGTTGTCCATATTGTCCTGACTATCCTAGCGTTTCATGGTAATTATTAGCGTTGTCCTGTTAGCTTGCTCCACATGTTAGGTGGTAGCCTGAAAGGTTTCTCTACTCTCTGGTGGCCTATGCAGGTTTCATCGATTATTGCAAGAAACCAAGGTATCAAAAAAAAAAAAATAACGCTGGCCTGTTCCACACACACCGTTGAACGTTGGACGCTGAAGAGTTGCGCTGGAAGAGTTGAGCTGGACGCTGAAGAGTTGAACGCAGTCCTTTGGCCCGGAAAGGGTTGTTTTTTGGTAATCTTTACACTTTCGAATAAATGCTCTGGTATTTTTTAACACTGGCTGATAGAACGTTGCTGCTGTGTGAATGATACTTTGAAGTTTTTCACATTACGATTGTCTGTTGGTTCCTTTGCCGAGATTCCTAGCTCATGTGTGGAGGCACCATGAAACATTTTGAAGCGAAAAAAAAAAAAATTTGATGATGCCTTTTTCTATTAAGCCGAGAATTTCAACTACGCCTTACACTCATGGTACTACGTTAATTCATTGTTGTTACTGTGTTTTTTATTGTGAGAAGATGGAATGCTGTCCTGTTGCAACATACACCTGATATGTGTATGCATGGTCATGTTTTGTTAATAGACCTAATATGCGTATGTGTGGTCATGTTTTGTTAATGGATCTGATATTCGTGGTTAACATGGTATACCTGACATGGCCATATTTCCATAATTTTCACCACAGTTTTATGATTATATCAGCGCAGAGGGTTAAAAGAGTAATAGTTTAATTTTTGTGTGGTAGATGTTAAGACTGTGAAGGTGTTTGACTAGCCTTGGTATCACTAAGAAAAAAAAAGGGGCGTTGAGCAGAAACAATTTTGCTCAAGATTTTCCTTATTTTATTAGTCATTCTGGATTTAAGGAATACAATATATTGATAATGGTGCAATGAGCAGTTCCTTCTTGTCAAGGGCATGGATGCTTGATATATTGTATGAAATAAGGTTGAAATTACAAATGGTGATATTCTATATGGATAAAATATAGTTTTGCTCTTTGCTAGCAGAAGTATTTTTCTATCAGCAGAAATATTTTTTTTACAGAATGCATTCAATCATATCCATGGTGGGAATAGTTCTCACTAGCAAGGAGAACTATCCTGAATGGTCCCGGATGATAAAGCACACCCTCATTTTCAATGAGTTGTGGAAAGGAGTATGTGTCGGAGAAGGAGACAATGACCCAGTACAGCCTACCTCGAACAAAGAGCTCGTCATTTGGGAAAACAAGAACAACAAAGCTTATGCATTAATCGCAGCATCTATAAATGAAGAGGTGAGTCACCATATTTCGTCATATTCAACTACCTTTGAAGCCTTACAAAAGTTGAAAGAACTCTATGCCTCATATTCTGCACTTGAATTTGTCCAACTCATGATTAAACTCTTCACTGTTGAACTGCAAAATAATGATCCTCTTGCTCTTGCATCTGAAGTAAAATCTATAATGCATGATATCAAATCCACTAAGGTTGAATTGGATATTCCTCTTATCGCTTTTCTCAAGGCAGTTTATCCTACTTACTCCAATTATCTTGAGTCATTGCAAGCAAATGGAAATCTCAAAGATATAACCTTTGACTCTCTTGTGAAAAGGTTTGCTGAAAGAGAGAAAGCTTTTGGAAAGAAGACAACCCCTGAATCTTCTGAAGAGGATGTGTGCCTTGCTCATAAAGAAAAGCATCCTTCTCAAGATTCTACAAGAGGAAGAGGTGGTTGAAGAGGAAGAGGAAGATATTTCAGAGGCAGGGGGGGTAGACATTCTCAAGAAGAAAAGGTAGATTTGCAATGCATTCGCTGAAAAAGAAATGGATCACATGATGCCTCTACATGCAAGCTACCATGGGACAAAATTGAGCAGAAAAGAAACCAACAGAAAGGGAAAACTGATGATACAAACAAAGGTAAAGCACCTGAATCCACTCACTATGTTGAGGCACAATGTAATATTGCAGTAAATGAAGATTTGTTTAATGCTTCACTTGCTTCATGGAAAAATGATTAGTTGCTTGATTCAGGAGCAACCTGCCACATGACTCATAGAAAAGATTTTTTTGAAGATTTCACTGATAATGTTGATGGAGTTAAAGAGAGATTCCATACAGGCTGGCAGAATTTGTATGCTGGAGGAAAAACCTGTGAACAATTTATGAAACCAATGTTTTGGACTAGCTAGGTGAGTCTATCATCAGGGCAATGAGAGTTGTATTTTGAGAAGAGAGATTCGTGAAAATTATGGAGCTATTAATAGTTGTTTAGAAAGATATTTGATATCTTTTATGTTTTATTTTTAATATCGGCTTAATTGATCCAAAATTATTAATCATTTTATTTTATTTTT
>APFE030554548.1:121044-132638 GCA_000404065.3 Pinus taeda | reverse complement strand
TTATATGTCACGTTATATTTATTATATATATATGTTATATAACGTTATTTATATTAAAAATATATATTGGACCGTTTGTAAATAACGTTATTAACGTTATTTATTGTTGACCGTCACGACCTTTCAACAAATATTATCGTAGAGAGTTGACTCTTCGTAACGGCAATGGTGGTTGACGTATAGTGAATGAGCTATGGACAGGGGACAGGGAACAGCGACGGTTTGCAGATCGATCGCAGCGGAACAGGTGTGCAGTGTTGCTATAGAAAAATTAACCAGTCAGTCGATTATAGCTCGCTTAAGTTAAAATATGATCCTGAGATATCCGAAATATTAATTCTGATACCAATTGTTATTTTGATGTCCTGATATCTAAGGCTGAATGGAAGCAAACAGAACAGCGGAAGCAGTGCGGAGGAAGTCGGCGGGGACAAGGATGGACGGCCCGACAGGAAGCGGTAGATGTGCACTGATAACGAGTTTATTTTTTTGTTTTATATATTTTTAAATAACAGCGTTCAGTTTGGTACGGGGTATGAATTTATTGGACAGAGTAAGTCTGGAAGTGTAGAGGACAGCGCAGAGGGGAAACATGGGTCGTAAAATAGCGACGTGTGGTGAGGGACAACAGATGGTGGATGGAAAGGAATGCAGATGTGTGTGCAACAGATAGTGTACGGAATGGACAGCGGCAGCCTGCGGACAGTGTTGGAGTGGACGGGTATGCGAGAGAATGGTATGTCGGAAGAGGAATTGGAGTGAGCAGTAGCGCTGAACAATGAGCACAGCGAAAGTGGGGGATAACGAACCCGCTCTGATACCAGATGAGACGAAAAACTTATGAATGCAGAAATAGATATGCAAATATTTATTAATAATTAGATAAATTACAGATGATGATATTACAATTGCGGGTGCCTGGCTTATATACTGCCATGGACACCCTTTGGGAAAGGGCATGATCTTATGATCGTGCCCTTTAGTCTAATTAAAATTAAAATTAAATAATAAACCTAAGTTAACTAATTTTTTACATAACATCAAGAAAGAGCTAACATTACACTACAATCCACAACAGAATGTAGTGGCAAAGAGGAAGAATAGGAGTATAGTCGAACCAGCCAAGGTCATGATCCATGATTAGAATTCGCTATGTTCTTGTGGGCAGAGGCATGCAATATGCTTGTATACTTGCCGAACAGGAGTCGTCACAAGGCAATGGAGGAAATGACTCCTAAGGAGGCTTTTACAGGATTGAAATTGGAGGTGAGTCATCTGCACATCTTCGGTAGTCCAGTGTATGTCCACATCCCTTCAAAGAAGAGGACTAAACTGGAGCCCTCATGAGAGAGGGGAATTTTCGTTGGATATAGTGAGACCTCAAAGGCCTATAGGGTCTACATTACAAGACAGAGGGAGACAGTGATCAAGAGGGGTGTCAAATTTGAGGATGGTAGGACCTTTAGAAGGTCACATGGGACAGACCCAGCAGTGGCAGAGGATTGGGAGCGAGAGGCTCTGAAGGTTGAGCAAGGACCAACAGCACAAGAAGCAAGGGCTCAGCCTTCAAATGAGGAGCTAGGTGTTCCTTCAAGCTCTACTAGGAGGAGGCAAAGATGGGCCAAGCAGACTAGTGTAACACGAATCAGTGATTGATTGTAAGTGCTCGCGAGTAAGAAACAGCTAGCAAACAAACAATCTAATTCAAAACTCTGTGAGTCAAACTCACATTGACAAAGTTTGACTCGTGGTCAAGGCGCGTTTGACTTGCGAGTCTGCGATTTCTGCGACTTTCCCGTGTTTTTGTCATTTTATTCCCAATTTTCGATTTCATTTAGGTTTGCTGCACTCGTTGCCACCAGTTTCTAAACGAAACGTTAAAGCGTTTCGAGTTACGCCGCATTTGCCATGGCCCTTGCAGAGACGCTAAGATGAGCGACGCTGAGGCATTTCCGTTTGCAGAGACGCTGCGTTAGTTTGCAACTAGTTTGCAAAGACACTGAATAGACGTTGCGTTAGTTTGCAGTTAGTTCTTTGGTAATTAATATACATCGTGAATTGATCAATCTATCTTTGCTTATTCTTATTAAGTTTTTTTGTTCCGTTCGTATGTCCAGATCTCATAACTGTGTAACTGATGGATTAGTTTTTTTCTTTATGTGAGAGTAAGCATACGTTTGTTCCACCGCTAGTCAAATTCCTTTTCCCACGTCCTTCTAGTAGTATTTTCGGGCTCACGTGTTCTTATTCCGGTGTCTATTCCGTGTTCTCAATTGCTAATGTTGTATAAATTGCCCCTATCAGTTCCAACAGTTTAATGCTGTATAAATTTAATTATAAATGCGTTAGTTTGCAGAGACATTGCGTTCCAGAATCCAAGCTTTGCAGTTTGCAGTTGCACCAATGCCGCATTCCAGACTTTACAGTTTGCAGAGACAAGCAACGTTGAGGGGTTTCGAGTTCTTATTGTTTCTATCACGTGAGAGTTGGCTTTGGGATGGATTTCCATGCATGACTGGGCTTTTTCCTTCACCTATTTTTACCATTGATCTGAGTCCCTATACTCCAGCATGATAGGCACAGCCGCACAGTGACTGGTCCTACTCTTGGGATTTTCTTGAAGTCTATTCAACAGAGTTACAAACAAACATGGTCGACTCTAGACTCTAGAGAGACGGTGGTCTAAAATTTAAATATGCGCATCTGAAGGTCCATCTTCATACTCTCCAAACTTGTTGAGCAACTGTAGTCAAAAGTTTTTAATTGTTATCATAGATTAGAAACAGCATTGCATACTTTGGACTAGAATCATACATGAAAATTTGTTTTATTGAAATATAGGACAACACAAATTATCAAGCTTGCATATACATCATTTGAGTCTCCATCGATGATTCAATAAGCACATATATGGAATTTTTAATTTTAATCTTTTATTGTCTTTTATTGTTTATAGGAGACAAATTAAACCGAAGGCGATGGGCACGACTCCAAATCTTAACAGAATCCACAATTTAAACATATGTCCAAAATAACAACAATGTCGAGGGAGAAGGACTTTGCTTGGGCTTATTGTGACAAGATTCTCGGGGACCCCAAGCTCCTTTGTAAATTGTGCAAAGCGAAATGTAGTGGAGGCATTTATAGATTCAAGTTCTACCTTGCACAAATACATGGCCATGATATCGGTCTCTGCAACAAGGTTGACGAAAATGTCAAACACCAAGCAACCTTGGCCATTGATATGTTGTGTCAGCATAATGCCGAGAAAGCAAAGCAAAATATTGAAATAGGAACTCTTGGTGTTGACACTTTTCTTCTACTACCCCCTTGTCACCTCCCTCTGTTGAATCCTCAATGTAGTCAAACTCAAGGCCAAATGAATCCTCCTTCCTTCAAAACTAGAGGTGGAAACATAACCACCTTTTTTTCTCCCCGCACAACACCCAGTTCCCAACCTACCTTGGATGCCACTGGTTGGAAAAAAAATATCCATAGTCAAGCAAGGAAGGTCATTACTATCTTTTGCTACTATTTTGACATACCTTTCCACTGTGCTAGAAGTCCTTATTGGCAAGCTACAATTGATGTAATTGCTATTGCAAGTCCAGGGTTCAAAGCCCCTTCATCAAAGAGCCTTACAATAGATATGTTGTTAGAGAGTGTTGAAGATGTCATGCTTGTGCTATCTGAGTTTCGTTCATCATGGGTAGAAACAGGGTGCACCATCATGAGTGATGGATGGACAGATCAGAGGACAAGAACTTTAATAAATTTCCTTGTATCTTGTCCAACATGCACAATGTTTCACAAATCAGTGGATGCTTCAAACAAGGTTAAGACTGCCCAACTTATCTATGAAATGGAGGAAGTTGTTCAAGAAGTGGGAGAAGAACATGTTGTACAAATTGCCACCGATAATGCAGCTAATTATATGGTTGCTGGTAGACTTTTTGAGATTAGGCACCCCACTATTTTTTGGACCTCTTGTGCTACCCATTGCATAGATTTAATGCTTGAGGACAATGGTAAGCTTCATTGGATACATGAGGTTGTGGAGAAGGCAAAATCCATAACCAAATACCTATACAACCACACTATTGTCCTAAACACCATGAGAAAATACAAAGGTAAAGAATAACAGAAATTGTTCGACCTGCAATGACTAGATTTGCAACAAATTTCATATCTTTGCAATATGTGGTTGAGCAAAAGATAAATCTAAAGAGGATGTTCTTGGGACCTGAGTGGATGGCATCTAAACATTCCAAGACCCTTGAAAGCATTGAAATTGTTGCACTTATTTAATGACGGTTTTTGGAAAGATGTCGAAGAGATTATTGTTGTGACAGAGTCCCTTGTTAAAGTTCTCAGGTACTTCAAGTCTTTTAACTTTTTCATTTTCAAAATTTCATTTCAAGCTTCTTTTTATTTACAATGTTTCATATTTCTTTAAATTTGAATGCTTGAACTTTCAGGATGGTCGATGGTGACAAACCCGCTATGGGTTACATTTATGAGGTGATGGATCTTGCAAAGGAGGTCATCCAAAGAAGATATGGGGATGAGGAGGCAAAGTATATGCCTCTTTGGGACATTATTGATGCACATTGGGATAGGCAATCGCGTTCCCACTTATATGTTGCTAGGTACTTCTTAAACCCACAATATTTTTATGATAAGAGCAATTTAATGAGGATGGGGAGGTTGGCAGAGGACTTATGACATGCATGGAAAGGTGCTTCCTCGATCTAGAATTTCAAAGTCATGTCTTTTCCCAACAACAAGATTATAGGGTGCCATCTAAATTGTTTGCCTATACCAATGCTATACGAGAAAGGTCTAAGATGTTGCCAGGTACCCGGCTTGAAAGCTTCATCAATTCATTAAATTAGTTTAAACTTTATTTTGTATGTTAAATGTTTTATTAAATTTTCTTGTCTTTTTAAGTTTTTACTATTTAGTATTTAGTACTTCTACTCACAAACCCTTGCCACTTGCTAGGGCTTTGGTGGCAAAACTTTGGCAGTGATACACCAGATTTGAAGAGATTTTCCATTCGAATATTAAACCAAGCATGCAGTGCTTCAGGTTGTGAGCGCAACTAGAGCATGCTTGAGAAAATACATTCTAAGAAGCACAACCGATTGACACAAAAACGCTTAAATGACCTTGTATTTGTCCATTACAATCTACAACTTCGCAACAAGCAAATACTAGGTCAGAGCTTGAATTTGAAGGTTTCATAATATAATTCGTACTTTAAAGTTCAAACTTCAAAGTCAAACTTTAATTCACATTTCAATGTCTCATCATTCATGATAATGACAAGTTTGGATCATTCACCAATCAACCTTGAAGAGATAGATTTGCAAACTACAAATGCGGCAGAATGGGTCCAAATAGAGGAGGCTCCTCTTTTAAGCCTACATGACTTGGAGAACTTTGAGAGTCAAGCAAGCGAAGGAGAGGGAGGAATCACTTCTAGTTCTCACTCTTAAGAGTCTTAGACTCTTAGTCACGGATTTTTTCTGATTAGTATGCAGTTTTTTGTGAACTTTTAGAAGCATATGCTTCTGCTTCTATGTAGTCACTGGTTAGGAGTCAAGACTCAAGACTCAGTACTTTGGATCATGTTTGGACTCATAACATAGATGAGATACTTATTCATTCATGATATTTTGGACATCTATTGATATTATGCATTGTTTGGAAATGGCTTTATTGAATATTAAAGAAAAATGTTTTTTTTTAATTCAATATATGTGTATATTTTTATTTATTGAATTCACCGATTTTTTCTCGATCTGAATAAAACTCTTCGCTCTTTTGCCTCACCGATTTATTGTCGATTCCGAGTCTGGTAACATTGAAGCAAACATTGAGAGTTGTTGAAGAAAATATAGAGGCTCCTAGCAGCGTTTTCAAGGAAAGTATGCCACCTGCCAAATTTTCTAGTCATTTGACCCTAAAGAGCAGCATTGAGCCCGAGCCTTCTATCTTTGATGAAGCAAGAGACCAATAGATTTGGAGGGACGTTGTGGTGGAGGAGTATATTTCCATCATGAGGAACTATGTGCGAGAGATTGTACCGAGGCCTAAAGAGAAGTTTGTGGTCACTTCTCGATGGATTTATAAGATCAAACAGGCAACAGATGGCAAAGCCGAGAAGTACAAAGCGAGGTTCATGGCAAAAGGGTTCCCCAAAAAGGAGAAATTAGACTATGAGCAAACATTTGCTCTTATTGCCAAATATGCATCTACTAGGGCGGTCATTTCTATTGCTTCATAGATGGAGTGGAGGATACAGCAGATGGATGTGAAGATTGCCCTCCTCAATGGGGTGATTGAGGAAAAAGTGTATATTGAGCAGCGTCAAGGATTTGAGGTGCGTAGGAGGGAGACCCTTGTATGCAAATTGAAGAAGGCCTTCTACAGACATAAGTAGGCACCTTGCGCATGGTACTCCAAGATTGATGGGTACCTACTTGGGTTGGGCTTCACTGAGAGTGAGGTGGACTCTAGCTTCTACTATGTACTTGTTGATGACAAGCGACTTTTCTTGGTACTGTGCGTTGATGATCTCTTCTTGACAGGATCGGAGAAGTTCATAAGGATGTGCAAGGACCTTGCTTTGGAGTTCAAGATGGACATTGGTTTGATACATTAGGTGTGGCAGTAGCCAGGAGAGATCTTCCTTGGGCGGGGCAAGTATGCAATTGAATATCTGAGTAGATTTGAGATGGGGGATTAAAAGTCGATGTTTACACCTATGGTCACCAGCTTGAGGAAGCTAAGTACTTCTAAGGGTGAATTGGTAGATCCCACCTTATACAAATAATTGATCGAGTTCTTGATGTATTTGGTCAACATTAGACTAGATATTTGTTTTGTTGTGAACACACTCAGCGAATTCATGGTGGAGATGAGGAGGGTTCATTAGATGGCAACGAAACATGTGCTTAGGAATCTTTGTGGTAAAGTGGAGTAGGGACTGAGGTATGTCAAAGTTGATGGAGCGAAGTGTCAAATTTTCCTAATATCTCAAATCAGGTCTATGTCTAATCATGATCACAAACACACCAAAATACACAACTTCAAGCACTTTGCAGAGCAAAAATGTAACAGCAGTGAATCAACAAAGTACACAAGACAAATATTTGACCCAAAACATTTTTTATTATTCCTTCAATAAAAACAAACGTAGGGCTCCCGTACCAAGGATCATGGCCCTTACAAAGCCCTAATACAAGACAACTAGGACTTAAGGTCAACTTCTTTTGACTCTCAATATGCACAAAAGACTAAGAACAAAACTTAACTTGTTGTAGCTAACCTCCAGCCCTTCCAGTCCACTTTGTCTTGACACCTGGTAGGTCCTTTGCCTCCTTTACTCAGAGAAATTGCTTCATCAAAATATTTGCATATCAGCTGCTCACAATGCTCTTTGTCCTTCAAGAAACACTGCATATATCAGCCCTAAATTGCACAGCTTCTCACAATAGATTTTCCCTTCAAATCTTTGTATACTTCAGCCCTTTACCAGTTGTTCAAACACTCCTTTATTAAGAAGACTTCAACCAACACACTCAACAACTAATATTCACCAACAAAACAGCCCTTTCACTATCCCACTGCCTTCTCTCTCTGCCTAAAGATCTTTGTTGCCCATGCTCCAAATCTAAGGTCAAAGTAAGCCTCTTCTAGGGCTCGGCCTCCCATAGAAACACTTGCCCAATCTCTAAGGCCTTGTGGCCCTCCACAGCAGACTAGATAGAGGCTCGTTATGCCTCTTTCCAAGGCTCAAGGCTCCTCCCCGTGCATAGAACAGAAACATTTCTTCAACAAAATTTCGATGGCTGCCTTTCATCCTTGTTAGGCCTGGAAAGAGCCCTTTCTAGAGCAAACTCTGTCTCTTTACAACAAAAAACAGACCATAAATTTTGCTCCTAGCCTAGTTGTGGCTCCTCTCTGAGGTTCTATGTCTTCCTTAGCTCATTATGCTTCTTGAGATGAGTTGCTATGATGTGTTGAAACTTGAGATCCCTCCTAGGTCTCTTGTATTTATATATCTCCATCATTGCCTTAGATGCCCCTTTCAGTCCACCAAAGGAGCCTTCTTACAACAAATAGAATAAACAATAATTAACTTTGGGTCTTTAGCCCACAACATTAGGTCCAAAGCCCACAGCTTGGGTGCTTTGCCCACAAAGGTTCATTTTCGTGGGTCAAATCCACACAAACCTAGTACCCCAAGGTTTGTGGGAATACCTCCCAAGCTACACTTTTCAACACTCCCTCTTAGTGAGAGAGGTACTTCCATTCCTCGGAAGTAACTCATCAAGTACACAATCCCAACCTCTGTCATCCAAAACTATAGCATACCCTGAAGTATGAACAACATGTTCCTCGGAAGTGTCCCTACCACCAGAAGTCTCTCGCTTCTTCTTCTCCTAATATGCCTTTAGGCCATTCCACGGTTCCTTCTTGCCAGCTATAAAAGTCTTCTTACTCCCCACTGACCATGCATTGCTCTTGGGTTGCGGATTCTCCCTCTGAAACTACAAACTTACACTCAAACTTGACTCCCTCTGAGTCTCAAGAACCTGCTTCTTCCCTTGATCTTTAAGCTTGCCCATCAACCTATATAAACTACTCTCTCTAATTCCAATGATTGCTCCAGCAGAGTTAGAGCCTTTGGGCTTGAGTATTGCTTTCCATCCTGAAATATCACCTCAAACCCCTTTGCCTCAATCGTTAAGACAAACAACATGCTCCACTCGAGCTCAGATACCCACAATACATCTTGCACTCGTAGTAGCCCACCTGACTCCATCCTGAATGGCACCATGCCTAACCCTCTGATAGTATTTTGACTCTTATTGCCAACCTCCACATGCAATTTTGAGTTCCATTCAATTAGAGCCTCAAAAACTTCCCACAATCTTGTCATATGCTTCGATGCTCCGCTATCAATGAACCATGCACCCTCATCAATGGTGCCCTCAGAGAAATGCGAAACCAGAGCAAAGTCTTCCTCGAACCTTCTTGAGAAGTCATCTAGCTCAGTTGAAGATGTAGCAGCCATTGCTATCTCCTTCTTCTACTCATTATCCCCCTTCTTCCAACACGGACACTTACTCGCATAATGGCCATGTTCACCACATGTCTAACATTTCACCTTACTCGAGTCCTCCTTCGCTTTACCCTTCATCTTTCCTACAAGAACCACATTCTCTCCATCAGACTTCTTACAAAAATCCTCGTCCTGCAATTCCTCTTGGATGAAGTCTTCCCATAACCTGTTCCAATCCGGTAACTTATCTCGAGCAACTATGCCTTTGATAAATGGCTTCCATTCCTTGGTGAATCCCTTCAAGGCAGTCCTCACTAACTCAAAATCAGAAACGTTATCTCCAATGATAGCTACGTTATCTCCAATGATAGCTATCTCATCATGAATTTCAGAAATCCTCGTCAGAAACGAAGCCACACCCTCGCCATCCAACATCTTGGTGTTCTTGATCTTCTCTCTCAATACCAATAATCGGTTCTTGTTCTTATTCTGGAACAAGACTTGAAGAGCCTTCCACATCTCACGTGCAATTTTCTTCCCAGTTAGATGAGGTATCAAGTGATCCTTTCCACCATCTAGGATGATCAGCTTAGCCTTCACATCCAACTCTTCATATATTTCCAACTCCTTTGGATCTATTGGTTTTTGAATATCCTTGTCAGCAAACTCCCATATTGTGTTCACCAACAAGGCTAACCCAATTCTTTCTTTCCAAGGACTATAGTTGGACAGCCCTTCCAATCTATCCTCATATCTCAGACTCATAACCAACCTCACCATGTTGTCAGTCCTTCAACAACAAGGAAAGCAGCTCCCTATTAGGTTGTTCGTTGTGCACACTTTGATTCAACTATCCCTTCAAACAAGGCCCTGATACCAATTTGGTTTTTCCTAATATCTCATATCCGGTTTATGTCTAATCATGATCATAAACACACTGAAATACACAACTTCAAGCACCTTGCATAGCAGAAATGTAACATGTTAAAATTGGCAACTAGGGCCAAACTCCATGTGGGTCATCTTATTAACGGAAGCTAATATTTTTCTTAGATCCCTCTAATTGAGAGATGTAGGATTGATCTAACGATCATTCGATTCCGATAAGTATTCATGGAGATATGAATTTATTTGTGTTATGGGCAATTCATCAAGGTCGGCCAGCAACCAAATATACCCCACTTGTGCTCAACGTTTTAGTATAAATAAAGGTGCCTTGAATCATTTGATAACACACTCTTATCTCTCTTGATCTCTCCTCTCCACTTGTTTGGGTTGTCCTCTCTCAAAGAGGACGTAGTGCAAAGGGTCTCTGTTAAAATTGGCAACTAGGGCCAAACTCCATGTGGGTCATATTATTTATGGCAGCTGATATTTTTATTGGATCCCTCTCATTGAGAGGTGTAGGATTGATCTAAAGATCATTCGATTCCGAAAAGTATTTATGAAGTTATGAATTTATTTATGTTATGGACAAATTGTTGAGTCAACCAACAACTTATGTAGGCTCAGAAGCCCAACAATCATGTCTATTCAACCTCTATGTTTTAGTATAAATAGAAGAGGACTTCAAGTCATTTCTACACACTTGGATCTCTTCCTCTTTCTACTTGTCTTTGGGTTTTAGTAGAAGGAGAGATCCTAAGGAACTGTCGGACAAACCGGAACTGCCGGAAAAACTAGAACTATTGGAAAAGCTGGAACTGCCGGAAAAGCTGGAAAAACAGAAACTGTCGGAAAGCCGGAACTGCCGGAAAAGCCAGAACTGCCGAAAAAGCCGAAAACGCCGGAAATACTAGAAATATCGGAAAAGCCGGAAAAGCCAGAAATGTCGGAACTGTCGAAAATGCCAGAACTATCGGAACTGCCAGAACTACCAGCAACTGCAGAAATAGTCGGAGCATCTGTCTGCAAAGGAAGGCAGCATGATGTATGAGATCATGGGCAGCATAATAAGCAACATGATGATATGAGCATGGGCAACATAATAATGCATGATGATATGAGTATGGGCAACATGATGTATGAGATCATGGGCAGCATAATGATGAATGAGATCATGAGCATGGGCAGCTTGATGATGAATAAGACCATGGAAGATGCAGCATGAATAAGACCATGGAAGATGCAGCATGATGAGCAGCATGAAGATGAGAGCAGCTCAGTCATCAAGGTTCAACACATGTGACAGTACAACAAGGTGTCACATGGTAATGTGTAGCAAATAGACGAGATGCAGCACTATGATAGGTGAACGAGTCACCTTAGAGAATCAGTTGAAGCAATATGTCTTTAACTGATCTCATGCCGATATCAAAAGTCAAAGTCATTGACTTCTATTTTAAATGTACTATCTCTCTCACTTTCCCTGTTGAACTTTGAAGAACATAAAAGAAGAACTGATCAAGGGTTTCCCCACATTGTGGGGTTTATCCCTGGCTAGCGCCACATCTTGTGTCCTCTTGTCTTGGCTTGTCTTCTGCGATTTATATTTATGTTCTATCTGCAGTTTACTTTA
>APFE030554548.1:105209-120166 GCA_000404065.3 Pinus taeda | reverse complement strand
TAGCAGGATGATTAGTTCTCCTGTGAGGACAGGATTGATTAAGTTCTCCTGTCGAGGCATCCTACCCATGCAGTCTAGGACTCATGGGAAGTACCTCTCATCTGATCAATGAGCAAGGAAATGAGGATAGGGACCATAGTAGTACCGATGGGCGCATCATTGTATCTACCATACTCCCTATGCTAATATGACCTTCATTGATCTGGGATCAATGATACTGGTCTGGGACTAGTGGTAGGAGTTGTACCCACTATGACACTGACTTCGGGTCGATTGAGGACTGGTCTGGGACCAGTGGTACATACTCTGAGACTGACTTCGAGTCAGTAGAGTACTAGTCTGGGACCAATGGTAGGAGTTGTACCTACTATGACACTGACTTCGGGTCGGTTGATGACTGGTTTGGGACTAGGGGTACACACTCTGGGACTGACTTCGGGTCGGTTGAGGACTGGTCTGGGACCAGCGGTACACACTCTGAGACTGACTTCGGATCAGTGGAGAAAGACATGACACATTCTCGATCAATTCTTCTTCTTCATGGTTCAGCAGAGCTAAGTTTAGCAGAGCAGAGCTAGCAGAGCTGCGCAGAGCAGAGCAAAGCCAGCAAAGTTGAGCAAAGCCAATAGAGCAGAGCAAAGCCAATAGAGTAGAGTAGAGCCAGCAGAGCTAGATGAGCTGAGCAGAGCAGTGCAGGGCACTGATGGCAGAGATAGTACAGTTGGACATATGGATCAGCGGATGGAGTTCTCCCTAGTTGAGAGGGAGTGTTAAAATTGGCAACTAGGGCCAAACTCCATGCAGGTCATATTATTTATGGCAACTGATATTTTTTACAGGATCCCTCTCATTGAGAGGTATAGGATTGATCTAAAGATCATCTCATTCCGATAAGTATTTATGAAGTTATGAATTTATTTATGTTATGGACAAATTGTTAAGTCGGCCAACAACTTATGTAGGTTCAGAAGCCCAACGGTCATGTCTATTCAACCTCTACATTTTAGTATAATAGAAGAGGACTTCAAGTCATTTCTACACACTTGGATCTCTTCCTCTCTCTACTTGTCTTTGGGCTTTAGTAGGAGGAGAGATCCTAAGGAAAAGCGGGAAAAGCCAGAAATGCTGGAAATGCCGGAACTACCGGCAACTACCAAAACAGCCGAAGCATGTGTCTCCGAAGGAACGCAGCATGATGTCTGAGATCATGGGCAGCATGATGATATAAGCATGGGCAACATAATGATGCATGATGATATGAGTATGGGCAGCATGATGTATGAGATCGTGGGCAGCATAGTAAGCAGCATGATGATATGAGCATGGGCAGCGTAATGATGCATGATGATATGAGTATGGGCAGCATGATGTATGAGATCATGGGCAGCATAATAAGCAGCATGATGATATGAGCATGGGCAGCATAATGATGCATGATGATATGAGCATGGGAAACATAATGATGAATGAGATCATGAACATGGGCAACTTGATGATGAATAAGACCATGGAAGATGCAGCATGAATAAGACCATGGAAGATGCAGCGTGATGAGCAGCATGAGGATGAGAGCAGCTCAGTCATCAAGGTTCAACACATGTGACAATACAGCAAGGTGTCACACGATAATGTGTAGCAAATACACGAGATGGAGCACTATGATAGGTGAACAAGTCACCTTAGAGAATCAAATGAAGCAATATGTCTTCAACTGATCTCATGCTGATATCAAAAGTCAAAGTGATTGACTTCTATTGTAAATGTACTATCTCTCTCACTTTCTCTATTGAACCTAGAAGAACATAAAAGAAGAATTGATCAAGGGTTTCCCCACATTGTGGGGTTTGTCCCTGGCTAGCAGCACATCTTGTGTTATCTTGTCTTGGCTTGTCTTCTGCGATTTATATTTATGTTCTATCTGCAATTTACTTTATGCTGATGTGATTGCTAATGTGGAAAAGAAATTGAAATAAATTGCTCCGGCATAGAACATACCTAAAATTAACAGTCTCTTAGAGAGCCCTAGACGCAGTCAACTAAAGAGCCCTAGCCGCAGTCTTTTGAGGAGATCCATTCGCAGGTTAGAGGAGACCTATACGCAGCTCAAAGAAAACCCTATTTGTTGTCAAGAGGGGACATATTCGCAGCTCAAGGAGGAAGCCTAGCCACTATCCAAATAGGGAGATCTAGCCACAGTAAAGGAGGCCTATGCACAGCTGAAGGAGAAGCCCTAATGTGTTGTCCTAAAAGTGCCCTAGCCGCAAGTCAAAGGTGCCTTAATCTTAGGCCCTAATCCGTTGTAAAGAGAGCTCCTAAACACAGCTAAAGGGAGTCCCTAATCCTCAGTTATAAAGGAGACTAGAACGTTGTCAAGAGTGGTCCTACTTGCTGTCAAGAAAGCTCCAATACGCAGCAAATAGGTAGCCCTAATTCGCTGTCCCAAAAGGCCCTAAATCCAATGTCCTAAGAAGCTTTATACTCGCAATCAAAGAAGCCTACAGCCACTAGCAATGGAGCCCTAATACTCAGCCATGTAAAGACCCTAAGACGCAGCACAGGCAGCCTTAGAACACAGCAAGAAAGTGTCTTAAAGGTACAGGAATGGACACTCAGTTTCCTATAGGTTTCTGTGTGATAAAGGAAGACTGTAGGGCTGAAGAGGAGGTTGTGTATCTTGCTAGAAGGCTAAGGATAGAGGGAGTTGTTTGAGAGTTCATAAACGATGGAACAATCCTCCAGAAAGGCTGTCTCAGACCTATTCTAAGGGTTGTATAATGTTGTTGTAATAAGAGATGGACAGTGTCATTGTCAAAGGTTAGAAGTATTGCATTGAGGATCAGTCAGCGAAGCAAGGAGCAGAGTGGTGGTGTAATCATCTTGGAGAACCAGTTGAAGAATGAAGACTGAGGAGCTACACATCTAGATGCAGCAGTTATATGCAGCATGATAATTAGTGGACAGTATGCACAGCAACATGTAATCATTGCAGCATAGTGATGACAGTACATACAGCAGCAAGTATAGGAACAATTGTTGCATAGTGGAAGCAGTGTGTACAACAGCATGTATGGGTACAACCATGATTGGTTTCATTTCCGTGACAAGAGCAGCTCTGTGAATGGGTGCAGCATGATGACAAGATGGAGCACGATGGAGAATCAGTTGAAGCAGCTTGTCTTCAACTGATCTCATGTATCACCTTCTTAGAGATGATCTATGGTCTTATCTAGATAAGTCAAAAGTGTTGACTTCTGTTGTAAATGTACTATCTCTCTCTCTCTCTACTGAACGATTGAAGAACATATAAGATGAATTGATCAAGAGTTTCCCCACATTGGGGTTTGTCCCTGGCTAGCGCCACATCTTGTGTCCTCTTGTCTTGGCTTGTCTTCTGCTATTTATGTTTATGTTCTATATGCAGTTTACTCTAATGTTAATGTGATTGCTAATCTGGAAAGATATGTGAAAATTGAAATAAATTGCTCTAAGCATAGAACATACCTAAACTTAACATAACAGCAATGAATCAACAAAGTACACAAGAGAAATATTTGATCCAAAACTTGTTTTTATTATTCCTTCAATAAAGCAAACATGGGGCTCCCATACTAGGGTTCATGGCCCTTACAAAGCCCCGGTACAAGACAACTAAGGCTTGAGGTCAACTTCTTTTGACCCTCAATCTGCCCAAAATACCAAGAACAAAACTTACTTGTTGTAGCTAGCCTCCAACCCTTTTAGTCCACTTTTCTTGACACATAACAAGTTCTTTGCCTCCTTTACTCATAGATAATTGCTTCATCAAGATCTCTCCATATCAGCTGCTCACAATGCTCTTTGTCCTTCAAGAAACACTGCATATATCAACCCTAATCTACTCAACTTCTCACAATAGATTTTCCCTTCAAATCTTTGTATACTTCAACCCTTTACAAGTTATTCAAACACTCCTTTGTTGAATAGAATTCAACCAACACACTCGGCAACTAATCTTCCTGAAGATCTTAACAGCACTTTCACTGTCTCACTACCATCTCTCTGCCTGAAGATCTTCGATGCCCCTGTTCCAAATCTAAGGTCAAATTAGGCCTCTTCTAGGGCTCAACCTCCCACAGAAACACATGTGCAATCTCTAAGGCCTTGTGGCACTCCACAGCAAGCTAGACTAAGGCTCGTTATGCCTCTTTCCAAGGCTCAACCCTCCTCCCTATGTGCAAAACAAAAAAACTTCTTCAACAGAATTTCGGTGGCTGCTTTTCATTCTCGTTAGGCCGAGAAAACGTCGTTTTAGGGCACAAAACACAGAAATTTTGGCCTTCCTTTCTAGGGCAAACTCGGCCTCTTTACAATATAAACCAGACCATAAATTTTGCTCCTCTCCTATGTTGGAAATGTAACTACTTTCAGTCTTCATAATTATTATTTTACTCATTTCAATATGTATCTTATGTAAACAAACAAAAGAAGAAAGAAAAAGTTATTATTTTAAAGCGTGGCTTTCATGCTCCTCATTGATGGTCTTCTAGGTAAAAGCATGTTCTTCATGCTTCTAGGGTTTGTTAGGTCATAAGATTTATTGTCATGAGTCAAGAGAGTCAACACCGTGATTATAAGACCCTTTCGGGCAAGATGTAACTTGTAAAAGAATTTATTTTGAGTCTAGAAGGTCCTGGAAAACTCCAAAGTACAAGTCGGCCCTGACAATTACAAGTTGGCCTGAAGGAGGGAATTCGACCCCTTGGAAAGGCTATAAATACAAGCAGATTCAACCTCATTTGACACACACATACAAGTTTGATCTCTCAAGAAGAAGTTCGATCTAAAGTTGGGAGAAGCAAGAGAGGAGGAGTGAAGGTCGAGAAGATAAGGAGAATCGAAGAAGAAGAAGGGAAGTTTGTTTTTGGGCTCTATCTCTCTCATACGTGCAAAAATATACGATTTTTGCAGCTTCTAGGAAAGCCAAAATTGCAGGTCCGAATTGCAAGAGATCAAGTTGTTGGAAGAGCAAATGTTCTGATTTGACCTTGTTGCTCTTGGGAAACATCATCTTGCTCAAGGAAGACCTTTTGAAGAATTGTCTTAGGGTTTCTGCAGCAACTACAAAGCCGAAATTGTAGGTCGAAGCAGTAGGTTGAAGTTGCAGGGTTGAAGCTAGCTGATGCAGGATTGAGCCTTGTTGATCTAATCCTATTGGAAGGGTTTCGTGAAGCGATGACTTGGTACTTGAAGGAAGGACTTGGTCTAGGGTTTAGGTCGTGGTTGTCTCATTTGAAGCAAATTATATAAGAAGAGAAGAGACTTTTCCGAGTTTTTCCCTTGGAGGGGTTTTGGCCTCGATTGGAGCCTAATTTCTATGTCCATTGTCTTTATTGTACTACTCTTGATATTTGTTTGATGAAAAGATCTAATAGAGAAAACAAGAAGATAAGTAAAGTTCACAAGCAAATATTAAGGTTAACGAAAATCAAAATTAATAGTTGCTATATTGCATTTTCCAATGTGGTATCAAAACTAAGGTAAACATGAGAAGGTCGTTGGAAGGACACAAAGAAGGGTTTGCTTGTCGATGGGAATCATTTGCAGAAGGACACAAGGAAAGAAGAAGAAGACCTATTGATCTGGAATGAGGGATTTCACATCAAGCTTTTGTTGAAGAAGACCTCATCATCAAGGTCTCGTTAAAGGAAGAAAGGACAAGTATTTGTTGAAGACTCTCTAGTGCATCATCTTGAAGAAAAGGAAGCATCAAGGGATCTCGATATCATCATTCACTCTTTGAAGCAAGTTGAAGACATCATTGTTGAAGGCATCCTAGAAGACATCCTTCCAGAACATCATTGAAGTCTCTTTGAAGATCTTGAAAGCATCAAGATAGTTGGAGACATCATCAAAGAAGAGAGGACTCTTGTTTGACAAGTATCATATTGTTACTCTATGTTTGAATCTAAAGGTCATATGGGTTCTTTCTGCAAAGAAAGCAATAAGCTCGTTGGCTCAGTAAATTTCCTAGCATGGAAGAAATGGATTGATTTGACACTTGCAGAACATGAAGTAATGGAATATGTCCTTAGTGAAGTTACTGAGCCTAGCAAAGATAAGACTCAAGAGCTAGAAAAATACAAGAAAGGAGAAGTGAGAGCACAAAGGATCATTGTTGAATCCATTAAAGATCATCTTGTTCCATTTGTTGCTAATTTGAAGACTTCTAAGGCTATGTACAACAAGCTAGTAAATTTGTACTCTATAAGTACAACAGGTCAAAAGATTTTTGTGAGAAACCAACTGTACAAAATAACGAAATCATCCTACCTGATGAAGATTTCACAGATAAGAGATCAATTTCATGAACATGGGGAGACAATTTCAGACTCTGAAATGAACGGTTGTGTACTGAATGACTTGCCACCAAAATCGAGGAGTTTTGCAACTAGCATCTACTCTAAGAAAGGCTCTACACCTTTTGATGAGTTGTGGGCTCATTACATCTTGAAATATTTGGAAAAGTCCAAGAAGAAGACAAATATGTCCAAGGTTCAATGCTTTGGGTGCAATGAATTTAAACACTTTAAGAGAGATTGTCCAAACAAGCAAAACAACAAAAGAAAGGAAAGAAGTGAAGCTCACAAAGTTGAAGAGAAGGGAGAACCTAAGAAGAGGTTCAAGAAAGATGTCAAAGATGTTTACTATTGAATAAGGCATCCTCTCTATCGGGTTCTTTATGAAGTTTGTCTTTCATTTAGAATAGCGTGCATTGTTGATTAAGTCTTGTTGTAAAAGCATGGCATCATAGATAGTAGCATATGATAGTAGAATATTTAGAGTCTACTTGATTGCGTTGCTTTGTAGGAATCATCTAGCGTTTCAAAATTGAGAAGATCCTGGAACCCTCCAAAGTACAAGTCAGCCCTAGCAACTACAAGTCGGCCTAAAGGAGGGAATTTGACCCCTTGGAAAGACTATAAATACAGGCAACTTCGACCTCATTTGACACACGCACACAAGTTCAATCTCTTAAGAAGAAGTTCAATCTGAAGCTGGGAGAAGCAAGAAAGGAAGAGCGAAGATCAAGAAGACAAGTAGAATCAAAGAAGAAGAAGGAAAGTCTGTTTTTGGGCTCTATCTCTCTCACATGTGTGAAAAATCTAGGGTTTCTGCAGCTTCTAGGAAGGCCAAAATTACAGGTATGAATTACAGGAGATCAAGTTGCAGCATCAAGTTGCAGTCAGAATAATCTTATTTGACCTCGTTGCTCTTGGGAAACATCATCTTGCTCAAGGAAGACCTCTTGAAGAATTGTCTCTGGGATTTTGCAGCAGCTACAAAGCTGAAATTGCAGGGCGAAGCAACAAGTCAAAGTTGCAAGGTTGAAGTCGGTGGTCAAAGTTGTAGCTAGAAGTTGGTTGATGCAGGATTGAACCTTGTTGATCTAATCCTATTGGAAGGGTTTCATGAAGGGTTGACTTGGTACTTGGAGGAAGGACTTGGTCTAGGGTTTGGGTCTTGGTTGTCTCATTTGAAGCAGATTTTATAAGAAGAGAAAAGATTTTTCTGAGTTTTCCCCATTAGGGAGTTTTTCCCT
This sequence comes from Pinus taeda, assembly GCA_000404065.3. Lineage (NCBI taxonomy): Eukaryota > Viridiplantae > Streptophyta > Pinopsida > Pinales > Pinaceae > Pinus > Pinus taeda. The sequence continues at coordinate 112,587 of APFE030554548.1, read as the reverse complement.
GGCTTGGAGGCTAATTTTTGTGTCCATTATCTTTATTGTACTGCTCTTGATATTTGTTTGATGAAAAAATCTAATAAAGAAAACACAAGAAGATAAGTAAAGTTCACAAGCATATTGGTTAAGAAAAATCTAAATTGAAAGTTGTTATATTGCATTTTCCAACATCCTAGTTAGGCTCCTCCCTGAGGTTATACGTCTTCCTTAGCTCATTATGCTTCTTGAGGTGAGTTGCTATGATGTGTTGAGACCTCCCATAGGTCTCTTGTATCTATATCTATCCATCATATAGCCTTAAATGCCCCCTTTAGTCCATCAAGGTGCCCTCTTACAACAACTAGAATAAATAATAATTAATTTTAAGTCTTTGACAGTTTAACCCACGACATTGGGTCTAAAGCCCACAGCTTGGGTATTTTTCCCACAAAGGTTCATTTTTGTGGGTCAAATCCACACAAACCTAGTACCCCAATGTTTGTGGGAGGACCTTGTTGAAAAGTGTAACTAGGTTCGGTCTTCATAATGACATCAAAATTGTGATTCTATGTAAAGAGATGTAAAGAAGAAAAATAAATTATTGTATTGCTTGCATCATGGGTTTCATGAGCAATAGATTTTATTTTTGAGTCAAGACTCCCATTGAGTCTTTAGGAATTTTGTCATCTAGAATAAAAGAAGTCATTTTCATGTAATGAAGTCATGTTACACATTGTAAAGAGTTACACTTGTCTTTATAAAATAGTCCTCCAAGACCTTGTCACTAACCCTCTCCAAGTCGGCCTAAAACGAATGAGGAATCTAAAAAGATGAAATCGGCTTCCCTACAAGAGACCATGTCGGCCTAAAAGACATGAGACAAAGTGTATATATAGCCTCACTCGGCCTCACTTAAAGCAAGCAATTCGGTGAAGAAGGAAGTCAAGAAAAGAAGTGTGAAATAGCCATCTAGAGAAGCCTCCATACCAACGAAGTCAAGGAGAAGAAGAGTGAAGGAATTCAAGTATTGTTTTTGGGTTAATTTGTTTTCCTCCATATGAAGATAGCAGATTCGAAGTGATCCAGAAGAAGTCGAAGACACTGCTTGGACTAGACCTCGCTAAGAGAAGTCGAGTCAAGAAGTCTCTCTCTTGAGACTAGAAAGAAAGCGAAGACAGGCTAGGGTTTCTGTGGTGGGTTGACAATCCTACAAGAAGAGGCCGAGATTCAAAGGGAGACGAGATCTAGAAGAAGGGTCCTCAATACTGCTTTCAAAATCATCCTCCCTGTCCTGCAGCCCCAACGAGGACTCATCTTCCTGCTCGTCATTGAGGTCCTCAAGGTCATCTTCATCTTGGTTCGTTGACAAGTGGGACCTCTCTTCGTCTCTCTTCTCTTGAAGAACAATGGCTAAGGTATTTGTTACATGATTCTGGTAGTATGCTGCTAGGAGGAGAGCATTAGTAGGGTTCTCTTGATATAGACATTTCATCTTATGAAGCTTCACTTCTTCATCATATAAGCAGCAGAAAACTTCATTAGAATTATACTCCCTTACTACTTCCCTGCATGACCTACTACATTCATCCATTCTTTCTAGCGTGACTTGGAGGCTTGTGGGATCCAATTCTTCGTCATCCTCAGAGGAGGTATTCCCTTTCACATTATTATTGATGAGGTTATCCAGAATACTCACAGCACAAGTTATGTGAGCAAGGTTAAGGAGACGACTAGGATCCTCTTCATAAGCACACCTTACTATGTCGAGTTGTACTTCTTGTGACCTATAAAACCTGAGCATGAATTCCATATCCAAGCTCTCCAACATCTTTTGAAAAGATTCTGCATATTCCACCACTTTCTTTTGCAGCTCTTGAAGCCCTTGGTTATTGAGTTTTTCAAATATAGAACCAAGAGAAATCTCCATTTTCTATGATTTTGCATGTTAAGATTATAATGGAGTTACCAGGGTGAATTAAAGGGCCTTGATAGATGCTTGCTTAACCCTAGAAGCATTAACTTTAAAGTTCAATGAAGAACTAGGGCTTCGTTCTTCTGGTGGAGTCGCCAATAATGATATGTCAATATGTCATACGAGGAACAAAACACACATCACGTGTCCCCAGCAACAGCATCAAATATTACTGCTCAAACTAGCAAGGGACCTCTTGTCCGTTGTTAAGGACATCAGGGGACCTAAGGGGAATCCTTAAAGGGAAATTGCTAAGCAAACGGCAACAAATGGACTCTTAGCCCACTGTCACCTCAGCTAAGGCTCCCTTCTATTTACGGACTTTCACCGATGGGAGTAGACCCGGTATGTGTGGAGTCACTAATGAAGGATAAGTCAATGGATACGAGTGACCCGAATAACCCTTTCCTAGAATATGAAGGATAAAGATTCATTTCAATCCACGTATCCATATTTGTTCTCGTCTCTGTTTCAGTGCAACTTAGGATTCAACTAGTATGTCAATGTTTCTTTTCCAACCATTTTTTTCTTGATTTTCAATCGCATCTTCTCATTCTTTAATTTCTTGATTTATGCAAGCAAAATCTAATTATGGCTCCTTAAGTGATAAATTTCTCCAACTTTCTCTAATGAGTTTTCTAATGATAAGATAACACTGACTGGCATCTGAGTCGACCAGAAATAACGAAAAGTTTAGTGGATAGATTTGGTGGCTCAGCAATGGGAAGAAACACCCAAAGAACGAAGTGAGCTGCTCAACAAGGGAGAAAAAGGCCCAGGGAGGAATTTAGACACTCAACATTGAAGAAAAATGCCAAGGGGTGAATTTAGACACTTATCATTGGAGAAAAACACCCAGGGGTATTGAGGACTTATTGGCATGCAACTAGTCAAATGCTTAGCAACAGTGTTGACCAACAGATCAGGTAACCCCTTGGGCTTGGATTCATTACAATATCCTGAGGCAGTGACTCAGATGTCCTTTACAACCCATCAATTTGGCCAAAATTCATGTCTACTCCTCAAGCCAATACAAACAAACTCTGAACTGGCCTTAACAAAATCCTGAGGTTGTGCATCCAGTGAATGGAAAAAAATAAGAGTTAACTATTTATAATGTTAGAAATTTACATCTTCCACACTTCCCATGGATCACCAAGACATATTTATAGAGAAAATTAGGAAACAGACTTCTTGCCATGACTCCATATGCAATATATGCAAACCTCATAGGTTTGCTGCACACGCTCATGTGCTTTCTTTTTGCCTTTCCAGGGCAGGAATTCTCAATTAACCTCGATGTTCATGTAAAGAAATTTTCTGGTTCATGTTGTATCTAGTTCTCTTATAAACAGTACATGCAACATTTTCAAAAAAAAACGTGGAACTTCCCATAAATTTAATATTAGATCCTAAACAGATTTTCAAATAGTATTCCACGCATGTCTAGTTGACAACTTAATGAATGAGTAACAAAATCAAAGAAACTTAATGATATTCCATGTTGGAGATAATGAATCTGAGTTCTAAAATTGTCAATCCCGAGCATGTAATCAAGATACTTCTGGATGGCATCAAATTTCTCACTATTGGTTAGTGTATGGTTTGGGGGAAAAGGACTTGCCTTAACATCACCTGTTCCAGGAAAAAACATGTCACCGTACTTGTGAAAGCTCACTGTCATCACCCTGCACATAAATTATCTAATCTTAGTGCACATCGCTGCTATACAGTTATCATAAATTTAACAATGATGATGCCTGATTAGAAAAAAACCAATATCTACAAGTTAAAACCTGAAAAAGAAAACTGTCAAAAGGAATCCCTGTTGGATGCAAATGACTAAATTGAAAATATTCTTTATAAAGAAACAACTGAATCAAAAGGTTAACAAGAAAAAAATTGCTCAAATGACAGAATTTTCTCCAGCTGATAACTGTGATGACATGTCTTCAAAACTTATATATCAATATATGCTAGAAGAGTAATCTACAGATATAAAAACATACACCTATTTTAGCTACTTAAAATAAATAGAGTGTGACAGACATGAACATAAAGGAAAACTTGGATATCAGACAATGGGCAGATACTTTTGTATTGAGGAGAATCTTTCAATACACAGCTAAAAGGATAAATATATTCTAACAGTGAAATAATACAAATAAAATACAGATGATGGTTGAATTCCTCAAAGAAGTTGCCACTGCACTCCTGCAAGGGGGCATCTATTAGTGGAAACCATTATGACCGTTAAGTAAGGTGGGTGGTACATGCTGCAAAGCTTACAAGGTGGGTGGTATATTATATATATAGTTGCACCAGACTCTTGAAAGGCAGTTAATGCCCAACACTTCATCACAGGAGGCTTTCTCAATTTTCATAAAATACAGATCTCTCATTAATATGAGATAGAAATCGATATTGAAATTTATATTAATGTCCACTAGAGACCAAACTAGTTCAAAAGAGCTAGATAATACATTCATCATGAGAAAAACACACAAAAACACAATCAATAAAAGGAATAAACAAGAAAGTTTAAAGTGAATAAGGAAACCTATAAATTCTCCAGATGATACTAACTCTACAACCAAGCATCAATGGGAGGAAATCGCTCAAAGAACATTGCTAGAATGTTAGAAATCATATACAACATTTGGGATATAGACTAACTTATTAGAACATGCAAGGGAACATTCATAAGCTGACATTTTTTGTTGGCCACAAGAACCCGCAAATTTCGACCTGGTTGGCAGCAAAATCCCTAGTATAGCTTCACGTGACCATCAATGCTTAGTAGTAACAGCGGTAGGACTCCAATCCTCTGTAAACTTTTCTGACCCCAGCCTCTATGTGACTGCTGCCCCAATGTTCTCTAATGAAATAACTCAAAACAGAATTTGTTTAACAGCAGAAAATTAAATTTGTGAACATTCAATTACACAATGGTTGAAAAATAAACAGCAGAAGAAATGAAACACATACACAGGGATTTCTGCTTTTAATCAATGTTTCATTCCTTTGATAAAAGCTTACAAGGTGACATCAAGTTTCAACAGCCTGCTTGAACCAGCAGCTGTACAGTCAATAAAACCACATCAAACAGTAGTGTATGGCCTGTGTAAAAGGTACAGCTACAGCAACCCCCCCGCGGTGGAGTCCCAAATCCCACAAATCGAACACGATTCTCTAGGACACATGTCCGATTCGCGACTCTAGCATGCCCTGGCACATGGGATTCGATGGGCACATGAATCCAATTCGACGGGCCAGTGAATCCCGAATTTGGGACATGTGTCCCTCTGAAAAGCGTGCCACGCAGCCTTTAAAGCCCAATTTGGGCCAATTTCTCACTCATTCTTGACTGTCTCTCTTGCTGTGGGTGTGTAAGAGCAACTAGCAAAGGGTTTGGGAACATTTTGGAGGTGATTCAAGCAACAAGTAAGTGCATTTTGCTTCTTTTTTTTTTGCATTTTTGCTACAGCAGTTTGCATGTCCATTCTTTTTACGAGTTTGTGCATTTTTTCTTTATTTTTTTACAGAATTCATGGTCTAATCAAGTGCAGCAGGGAAGGGGCAAAGAAAGGGGAAGAATGTCCCCATTGGTGATGCCCCTCCTGCTCTAATTTCATCACGGTCTGCAAGTGTTCCCTCTGTTGGAAGTGGGGATGCAACAGCAGCTTCGAATGTTGAGGGCAGAATAAATTTAGAAATATAGCAAGCTCAAGAAAGCAAATATTCCTTGTGAAAGTATGTCACATGAAATCAAGGGTAAGGTAGCAAGTTGAAGGGAGGAGGCAATGTTGCTTGGAAATGCAACTATTGCAACAATTATTTCAAGAGCACTTATTGCTGTGTGAAAGCTCATTTGTTGGGCTTACCAGGTTGTGGAATTGGAGCAAATGCAAATGTGTCTTTAGCTAAGAGGAAAGAAATGGAAAAAGTGGCCAATGTTGGTGTGGCGAGTGGCTGCATCATCTAGAAAAAACAAGAAAGATGATCCCTTTCCATTCTTATAGAAAAGCAGCAGCAAATTTCCATTTGAGAGTTTTGTTGGAGGTGTAGGTCAAGCAGCAAAAAGAAAGGCAGTGGCAGAGTTGCGGGGGAGCGCTCCCCCCCCCCCTTTCAAACCCGCTCCCAATCCGCGCTCTAGGCGGGAGCGGGTCGGGAGTGCGCTCCCGAACGGGAGCGATTCCGGGAGCGATTTCGGGAGCACGCTCCCGATAAAAAAAATTCCGCTCCCTGCCAAAATCAGGAGTGTCGCTCCCGGAGCGAAAATTATAGCTCGGGAGTGATCAGCTCCCGATCGCTCCCGAGCTTTAAATATTTGCTCCGAGAGTGATACAGCCGACGACGGGAGCGATCCAGCCGAATAATTTAAACAATAAAGAAACAAAAACAAAACAACAACAAAAAATAAAAAATAATAATAATAAATAATAATAATAATAAAATAAAAATAGATAATAAAATAAATCGCGGACGCCAAAAAAATAATCAAATTTTAATAAAAATTTAGGTTTTAAAAACACAATGGGGCAAAAAAAATCATTATCACTTGAATGAGAGCAAGAGCAAAGGAGCGAGGAGAAGCGAGGAGCAAGGAGCAAGCCTGCAAAGAGGTAAGTAACTTAGTAATTTAGTTAGCTTAGTTAGTTTAATTTAGTTAGGTAGTAATTTAGTTAGTTTAATTTAGTTTATCTACTATATTTAGTAAAAAATCAAGAATCTAAATTAAATTAATTAATCTAAATAAATTAAATTAACTTGCAGATTCAAAAGCCTACAAATATCAAATATCATGGACCTGGCTATATTTCTTGGCATTTTCCTTTTCTTGGTCCCTTTTATGGTTACTATGGTGTTGGAGAGTAGGAAACGGAGGGGCCAAAATGAAGAGGGGGATGAAGAAGCTGGAGAAAGTGGATTTGATGAAAACCCCGGTGAGGAGGAGCTGGAGGAGGGTGAACATGACTCTCAAAAAACTAAACAAGACCAAATCCCATTGTGGAAATATGTTAACAGGCCTAAAGCAGGGAGAGGGGGTGGAACCACAAAATTTCATTGCCCCCATTGCAACAATGATTACACAAGTTCATACACCGGTGCCAGAAAACACCTCTGCGGGAAAAGGCCATGGGATGGAGACAATAAAATAGGAATCAAAACTTGTCCAGTAGTGTCAGCAGCAGCTAGAACCAAGTACATAAGGGAAGAGGAGGAAGCCCAATACAAATCAAAAAAATCAAGGGGTTTCTTTGAACCAAGCTCACAATCACAAGCACAAAGAACTCCTTCAGAATCCTCCCAAGGCGATGGATATGGAGGCACAGGGTCATCAGCATTAAGGCGTAGAACCATATCAGATTTCCTTGATGAGGGGTGTAGGAATGATGTGGATTCAAAGGTTTACAGGTTTCTCTATGCATG
>APFE030554548.1:51592-101886 GCA_000404065.3 Pinus taeda | reverse complement strand
CTACGAGATTCGCTCCCAAACCGGGAGCTTCTGAAAATGTCGCTCTAGCTCCCATTTTCGCTCCCGCTCCCCACTTTCACTCCCGCTCCCAAGTAACATGGGGTAGTGGCACTTGGTCCAATGGACAAGATTTTTCAGAAAGGGAGACAGGAAGAGCTTGATATCACCATTGCATTCTTTTTCTATCTGAACTTCTATCATTTAATGTTGCATGCTCACCTTTATTTCTTGAGACGTGCCAAGCTCTAACTCGAGGTTCCATTAGGGTATGTGCCTCCTAGGTCAAAGAAGCTTAGAACCACATTGTTGACTAAGGCAAAGAAAGAGGTGGACAAAATGCTTGAGCCTATTAAATCAGCATGGCCAACGTCTGGGGTTAGTATTGTTTCTAATGGTTGGACAAATCCAGCAGGCCACCCACTCATCAACTTCTGTTTCTGATGGTTGGACAAAAATCCAGCACGCCAACCACTCATCAACTTCATGGTGTCTTCCTTGAATGGACTAGTTTTCTTGAAATCACTAGATGCACTTGAACAATACAAGGATGCACAATATATTGGTGAGTTCGTTAAAGTTATTGAAGATGTAGGTGTTGATTCTTGTGTGCAAATCATTACATACAATGCACTTGTTGGAACGATTGTGGAAGCTAAATATCCACAAGTATTTTCGACACCTTGCATTGTCCATTCCTTGAATTTAGCACTTAAAACTATTGCTTCTGATGTTCCTTGGATTGAAAGTGTTACTGAGGATGCATGGCATATCCGCAACTTTGTACAAAATCATACAAATTCCCTCACAATCTTCGAGTACACCCATCTATCATTGTTGAAGATTGCAGATACATGATTTGCCTCTTTATTCATCATGTTGAACAGATTGAGGGAGGTCAAGACCACTCTTGGGGCCATGGTTATTTCAAAGTTTTGGTCTTTTTGGAGAAAGACGGATCAAGCAACCTCAAAAAAATTCAAGGACACAGTGTTAGATGATGCTTGGTGGGAGAGGGTAGAACTCGCTATTAAGATCATGGACCCTATCATTACCTTGCTGCGATTTGCAGATACAGACCAACCCATCCTAGGAGAGGTTTATGAGAGATGGGATTCCATGATTGAGTACATGAGGACCATTATTTTATAGAGTCATTACCCTGAGTATGAGACATCATTAGAGGCCTTCTTCACCATCATACAAGATATTATTGTCAGCAGATGGGACAAGAGTTACACACCTTTGCATTGTTTGGCTCACTCATTGAACCCAAAATACTACAACCATGAATGGCTAAATGGTGGACCTTCTCACAAATTCCCTCCTCACATGGATTGTGAAATTTCACAAGGAAAGAAGGATGCATTAGGCGGATATTTCAGGATAGAGCATCCCTTGATGAGGTGGAGGATGCCTTTGCAGATTTTTCCACTAGCATTGGGCGATTTGCAAGCTCTGATGTGATTAGAGACAGGGGGATAAGAAGCCCTATTCTTGGTGGGCAACTCATGGGGCAGCAAACCCTCCTCTACAGCAATTAGCCATGAGGCTCCTCCCTTAGGTGACTTCATCATCTTGTTGCGAGAGGAGTTGGAGCACATATGGGAATTTGTATAGTGTCAAAAAGAGCAAGCTTGAACAGTCCAGGGCAAAGACAATGGTGCATGTGCACACCAACCTTCATCTTATTTACAGACAGAAGGATGAGTGGTTGAAGGGAAAGACAAAGATGTGGGATGTCTTTCTTGATGATATGGGTCTGAACAGTAGTGTTGAGTTGGCAGTGGCCAACTTGGATCTAATGACCTAGTGCTAGAGCCTGTCATCCTCCACACCAGCAAATGAAAATATTACATTGGATATAGAGGAGGAGGATGCAGCAGAAGAGAGCAGTGGTGACCATGACAGTGTTGCAAATTTTGATGATGATGATTGACGATCTACCTACTACCTTGTAGTTGTTTTGTATTTATTTATTCTATTTGCCATTGGCATTGCTACTACTTATGTAATACATTTTGATTTTGATGACTTAATGAGAAAACTACATTTTCTTGTCTTTCTCCTCTTGGATAATTGATGAATTTTTCACAATTGTATTTGTATGAATTTGTCACAATGAGAATTTGTGTAAGAAATATCTATTTAGCATTAACTTTTAATATATATATATATATATATAATGTGTCATATGCATCGTGTTCCAGGGGGTCTACGTGCCCCGTGTCAGACACTCGAATTTGTGTGTCTTGCGTGTCTCATACTCCTGTGTCAAATGACTTAGCCAATCACTCTTTCTCTCCTCTCAACACTAAATCACACTCTAGCAATCCATAGAAGATAAAGTACACCTTGCAAATCTGAAATTGTATGGCTTGTGCATGGGAAAGACTGCTACTGCAGTGTATAGTTGTTAAAATTGGCAACTAGGGCCAAACTCCATCATCTTATTTATGGCAGTTGATATTCTTCTTACACTCCTCTCAACGAGAAGGTGTAGGATTGATCTAAAGATCATCCGATTTTGAGAAGTATTCATGGAGTTATGAATTTATTTGTGTTATAAGACAATTCGTCAAGGTCAGCTAGCAACCAAATAACTCACACATGTACTCAAAGTTTTAGTATAAAAGGAGATGACTTGAGAGTCATTTCACACACACTTCACTCTTGATTTCTCTCCATTTATTCTACGTTTTAGTGGAACAAAAATCTAGGAGAGGAAGCCCTAAACGCAGAAGGTAAGGAGCCCTAGCATGAGACCTATACGCAGTCAAGAAGGAGGGCTACACGCTGCCCTATACGCTGGTCTCTACAAGCCCTAGACCTAGTCAAGAAGGAGGGCTACACGTTGCCCTATACGCTGGTCTCTACAAGCCCTAGACACAGTCAAGAAGGAGGACTACACGCTGCCTCATACGTAGGCCTATGATGCCCTAGCCACAGGCCATTTCAGGCAACCAAATCGCTGGAAAGAGGGCCGAGGATTTCTGCTACAGGAAGCCGAGTTCTAGGGCCGAGAAGGTAAGCTCCTAGGTTGAGCAAAGGAGGAACATAACGCTCTATGGAGAGGCCTAAACGTAGGCCTAATGATGTTGTCCTAGAATACTCTAGACACAGTCATTCACAGCCACACGATATTCTAAATGAGGTATGTTCACACTTGCGAGGAGGCCGAGTTTGGAAAGGAGAATTACGAATTGTTTAAGGGCAACAAGAGGTAAGGTAAGACTATTTTGGAAGGTTGTTAGTGTGCAGCAGAGATCTGTGGTAGGCCGCAAGCCTAGCCACTCCAAAACAGGCCAGTGTGGAAGTGTTAGGGGCTGCCATATTGCCCAGAACAACAGCATGAGGAGGCAGCACTCTACCTTGACTAGGCCGCAGTCATTAAGAGGGCTAGTCTTGTTGTGTATTGGGTTAAGGGAAGTGGTACATGCCCCAACCAGAAGTGCAGGCACAACAATGCTTGTAATGGGACAACAGCAATGGCATGGTGCAATGATGGCACAACGAGACAGCAGCAACAACAAGGTGCAGCAAATGCAATCATGGTGGAGCACGGTAAATGGGACAGCAAGGACATGATGCTTGCATAGGACAGCAAGCAATCATGGTGCAGCAGTATGAGCAATGACAGCATTGTGATAAGGGACAAGCATGATGTGAAATGCTCCAGCACAATGATGGGCATCATGACAAGCATGATGTGAAATGCTACAGCGCATAATGATGGGCATCATGACAATGTGAAGTGTACCATGTTGTGTGCAGAACTTGCTAGTATAGTACAATGATATTAAATGCTATAATGGGATGCAGCATGATGGGCACAGTAAGGTATAGGATGAGGCAACACTGGTAAGTGCAGCAAGATGATAAGGTATAGCAAGATGTTGCAGTACTGGAAGGTGCAGCAGTAAGATGTGTGCAGCATGGTAATGAGGTCCAGCATAGTGATGATGCGTGCAACACAATGCAGCGCAGTGAGGTGCAACATGATGACGAGGTGCAGCACAATGCATGGTGATGGAGTCACCTAGGAGAATCAGTTGAAGCAGCATGTCTTCGACTGAGTTCAGCTACCTCATGTATCATCTACTTAGATATGATCTATGCTCTTATTTAGATAAGTCAAAGTGTTGACTTTTGTTGTATATGTACTACCTCTCTCTCTCTCTGTTGAACTATTGAAGAACATATAAGAAGAATTGATCAAAGGTTTCCCCACATTGGGGTTTGTCCCTGGCTAGCGCCACATCTTGTGTCCTCTTGTCTTGGCTTGTCTTCTGCGATCTATGTTTATGTTCTATTTGCAATTTACTTTAATGTTGATGCGATTGCTAATTTGAAAAAAATATTGAGCTAACTGTGAAAATTGAAATAAATTGCTCTTATCATAGAACATACCTAAATTTAACATGGAATCAAAGTTGAGGTGAAGACAATGACCAAGCAAGAGCGAAAGAGCAATCACCAAAGACAGTTGGGAAAGGACAAAAGGATCATTGGATTCCTCATCCCTCTTCAAATTCACCAAGGGTGAAGTCGAAGCAAAAAATATTATCAGAACATAGCGGAAGCTTCTGATGGCCTACTTGAAGATCACTTTAATGGGAAGTCCAGATCTAAGGGTAGAAGGAAAGGCAGATGCCTTGTTCATAATAAGTTCGGCCATTATACGAAGGGGTGTCCAAATGGTAGGGACACATCACTTGATGACAATAACAATCTTCCAGGGACATCTTCAATGGTCGGAGAAATGACAAGTAATGCAAGTCATCAAGGAAATAGTTGACTCTTCAAAGAAAGCAAGGGACTCCAGGTATGAAGAATCAAATGTTGTTAAGATAAAGAAGTATTATCTTATATTGGCCCTCTCCTCCAGACTCTTTGGGAATCTGGCTTATTGATTGTAGTGCTTCAAGGCACTTCATCGAAAAGAAGGGTGCTCTCCCTAATTTGGTAGAGATGGAAACAATCGTGGGATTATACTTGAAGTCAATGCCACCTATCCTTGAAAGGGTGTAGGGAACGTTACCCCTCAATTGAATGAGGGTAACTCAATTCACTTATGAGAATCTCTTTATGTACCTGAGCACAAGAAGAACCTGGTGTCCATTTCAGCAATGGAAATCAAAGGTTTCTAGGTGGCATTCATCGATAGAAAGGTACGTGTTTGAAAATGAAATTTTCAAAGATGCTTTTACTCATGGGTTCAAGGTTGGCAATTTGTATCAAGTTGCAGGAAGTCCATTGGGGACCATGTCTGTTGACACATCTCATCTATAGCACCGGAGGTCTACTTATTATGGGGCCCTACCCGATGTGAGTCAGTGATGATAGGGATGCCTAAATTCAAGAAGAGCATGAAGGTACATGTCCGAGATGTACCGAAGGAAAATCTTACAAGGAGACCATTCCCCTCATGTAGCAAGTCCACAAGTTTGGAACAACCAAAGGGGTTTGAGATTCATGATCAGAAATCTCATGTATGCAGGTGGAAGAAAGCCCTTTATGGCTTGAAGCAAAACACCCTGGGCTTAATATGAGAGGATTGATAGTTGTCTGATGAAGCTGACATTCACTAGGAGTGAAGCCGATCCAAACCATTGCTTGAAGGTTGTGAATGATAAACCTCTCATATTGGCACCTTCTGAGGACGACCTCTTTCTGACAAGTGCAGACCCTCTCATTTGCAAAAGTAAGAGGGAATTGGATTACAGATTTGGAATGGTGAACTGCAAGCCCGTGACTACCTCAATGGAACTTAACTTTCAGAAGTTATGTGGTAGTCATGCGGACCAAATTTGGGAAATGCCTCTGAGTTTTATAAACTAATTCGCATTGATGTTCTTGGTGAACTTTCATCCCGATATATGTTTTGCAGATAGCATGTTGGGCTCATATTTGGTTGAGCCTCACTGGATTGGTGCCAAGAATCATTTGAGATATCTTCAGGGCACAATCTCTCATGGATTGAGATACACTGCCGAAAATATGAAGCTACATGATTATTCTGATGCTGATTAGGCAGACAGTGTGGAGGATCACAGAAGCACTTATGAGTGTTGGTTCTCTTAGGGTTCTGCTTCGATATCCTGGATGAGCAAGAAGAAGCAGTTGGTTGCTATAAGCACCCCTGAGACCGAATACATAGCTACGAGTATGACCTCGTGTGAAGCTGCCTAGTTGTGGAAGCTCTTCAGCGCGCTGTTTGTACACATGATGGATACCACCGTAATCTTCTGTGTCAACCAAAGGGGGATTCGATTGTTGAGGAATCATGTATTCTATGATGGCTCCAGCATATAGACATCAGGTACTACCTTATCTGGGATATGGTACATCAATGAGCAAGAAGACTCCATCGCATTAGGACTGATGTGCAAGTCGCAAACATTCTGTCGAAGCCCCGAGGAAATGTCAGATTTGTGACTTTCCAGAACGACCTGGAGTCGTTGAGAGACCCTCTTATGAGGGTCATATGTGATGCACACATTGAGCTCTGGGAGCTCCGGGGGGCTTGGGGTACTTCTTGGAGCAACAAGCGACCATAGGGCAACTCACCCTCCCCTAATGGTGTGCTCTGTACAGGGTGAATGGTTTAGCCTTCCCCTGTGATACACCGTGGTGACTTATGGGCAGGATGAGTGGTTCTCCTGTTGAGGCATCCTAACCATGCAATCTGGGACTCATGGGAAGTACCTCTCATCTGCCCAATGAGCAGGGAAATCGAGTTAGGGAGGCATCGTTGTATCTACCGTACTCCCTATGCTAGGATGACCTCCATTGATCTGGTATTGATCTAGGATCAGTATGAGTGGTTTGAGACACTCTCTTGATATTGATCTGGGATCAATGAAACTGACTTCAGGTCTATAAGAGTGACATAACTCACTCTCTTTTGGAAATGATCTAGGATCAGTAAGGGTGGTATGACACACTCTCTTCATATGGAATTGACTTCGAGTCACTAGAGAATGGTATGAGACATTCTCGATCAATTCTTCTTCTTCATGGTTCAGCAGAGCAGTGCAGGTCACTGTTGGCAAAGATAGTACAGTCTGGCAGATGGATCAGCGGATGGAGTTCTCCCTAGTTGAGAGGGAGTGTTAGAATTGGCAACTAGGGCCAAACTCCATGCGGGTCATCTTATTTGTGGTAGTTTATATTTTTCTTAGACTCCTCTCATCGAGAGGTGTAGGATTGATCTAAAGATCATCCGATTCCGATAAGTATTCATGGAGTTATGAATTTATTTGTGTTATAAGACAATTCGTCAAGGTCGGCCAACAACCAAATAACCCACACGTGCTCAAAGTTTTAGTATAAAAGGAGATGACTTGAGAGTCATTTCACACACACTTCACTCTTCATTTCTCTCCACTTGTTCTAGGTTTTAGTGGAAGAGAAATCTAGGAGAGGAAGCCCTAAACGCAAAAGGTAAGGAGCCCTGGTACAAGACCTAGACGCAGTCAAGAAGGAGGGCTATACGCTGGTCTCTACAAGCCCTAGACGCAGTCAAGAAGGAGGGCTACACGCTGCCTCATACGCAGGCCTATGATGCCCTAGCCGCAAGCCATTTCAGGTGACCAGATCATTGGAAGGAGGGCCGAGGATTTCTGCTATAGGAGGCCGGGTTCTAGGCCAAGAAGGTAAGCTCCTAGGCTGAGAAAAGGAGGAACATAATGTTGTATGGAGAGGCCTAAACACAGGACTAATGTTGTTGTCCTAGAATACCCTACATGTAATCATTCACAGCCATACGCTACTCTAAATGAGGTTTGTTCACACTTGCAGGGAGGCCGAGTTTGGAAAGGAGAATTACGAATTGTTTGAGGGCAGCAAGAGGTAAGGTAAAACTGTTTCGGAAGGCTGTTAGTGTGCAGTGGAGGTTTGTGGTAGGCCGCAGGCCTAGCCACTCCTAAACAGGCCAGCGTGGAAGTGTTAGGGGCTGCCATATGCCTAGAACAACAGCATGAGGAGGCAGCACTCTACCTTGACTAGGCCGCGGTCATTTACAGGGCTAGTCTTGCTGTGTATTGGGTTAAGGGCAGTGGTACATGCCCTAACCAGAAGTGCAGGCACAGCAATGCCTGTAATGGGACAGCAGCAATGGCATGGTGCAATGATGGCACAATGGGACAGAAGCAACAGCAAGGTGCAGCAAATGCAATCATGGTGGAGCATGGTAGATGGGACAGCAAGGACATGGTGCTTGCATAGGACAACAAGCAATCATGGTGCAGCAGTATGAGCAGTGACAGCATTGTGATAAGGGACAAGCATGATGTGAAATGCTACGGCACAATGATGGGTATCATGACAAGCATGATGTGAAATGCTACGGCACAATGATGGGTATCATGACAAGCATGATGTGAAATGCTACAGCACAATGATGGGCATCATGACAATGTGAAGTGTAGCATGTTGTGTGCAGCACTTGCTAGTATAGTACAGTGATATTAAATGCTACAATGAGACGCAGCATGATGGGCATAGTAAGGTACAGGATGAGGCAGCACTGGTAAGTGCAGCAAGATGATAAGGTACAGCAAGATGTTGCAGTACTGGAAGGTGCAGCAGTATAATGTGTGCAGTGTGGTAATGAGGTCCAGCATCGTGATGATGGGTGCAGCACGATGCAGCACAGTGAGGTGCAACATGATGACAAGGTGCAGCACAATGCATGGTGATGAAGTCACCTGGGAGAATCAGTTGAAGCAGCATGTCTTCAACTGAGCTCAACTACCTCGTGTATCATCTACTTAGAGATGATCTTTGCTCTCATTTAAATAAGTCAAAGTGTTGACTCTGTTGTATATGTACTATCTCTCTCTCTCTGTTGAACTATTGAAGAACATATAAGAAGATTTGATCAAGGGTTTCCCCACATTGGGGTTTGTCCCTAGCTAGCGCCACATCTTGCGTCCTCTTGTCTCGGCTTGTCTTCTGCAATCTATGTTTATGTTCTATCTGCAATTTACTTTAATGCTGATGTGATTGCTAATTTGGAAAAGATATTGAGCTAACTGTGAAAATTGAAATAAATTGCTCTAAGCAAAAAACATACCTAAATTTAACAACAGCCTGTTGTACAGCCTGTTGTACTCGCTGGTGACCAGCAATCTGCTCTTCTTCTTCTTGAATGTACTTTGCCCTTACCCTGCTCTATTGCTCTCTTCTCACATAAGATCAACCTCTCCTATCATGTCTTCTTTATGCTTTAGAAGAAATAACTAATCTCTTCAACCCTAGCTGCCACCTATCTCAATCTTGATATGTACAGCTAAAATTAAATCCTAATCTAAGTCACTAATGTTCTAAAACTTCTAGAACATTACAATTAGATCCCCAAAACTAAGTCTACTTCCAAACATTGAATTATCAATTTTCTTTTATTTTAATTAAGATTACAAAATGGAATTAGTGATCACTTTCCCAAGGTGGTCACCAAAGAAATGTCTCAAACCACTTCCTACACATTAAGACCAAAACCTTGCAAGAAGTTCATGCTCAAACCACAGCAGCACAGCCTACTCTGTTTCTGCATTTCCCTATACAATAAGTCATTCTTTCTCCCCTCTCAACACTGAAGCACACCCCAGCAATCCATGAAATATAAAGTACACCCTGCAAATCTAAAGGTGTACAACTTGTGCATGGAAAAAACTGCTACAGCCTATTGTACTTCTTGGTCACTCCAACAATCTGCTCTTCTAATTCAATGCACTCTGCCCTTCTCCTGCTCTCTTGCTCTCTTCTCATATGGTATTGACGCTCATACCTTCTCCTCTTTATGCTTGAAAAAAAATAACTATCTCCTCAATACTAGCGACTGATCTCCTCAATCCTGGTTGCCACCTATCCCAATATTGAGATATATGGCTAAGATTTGATACTAATCTAAGTCACTAATGTTCCATAACTTATAGAACATTTCACCTAGATTCTAAGACCAAGTTGACTTCAAAACACTAGACTTTCACTTTTATTTTATTTTTCAAGTGAAATTACATGATGTAATTAGTGACCACTTTTGCAAAATGGTCACCACAGAAATGCCTTAAACAACTTCCTACATGTTTACACTGAAAACTGTGCAAGTAGATCCTGCTCAAGCTACATTTCTCAGCATCCTCCAGCTAACAATGAGTACTGTGCATGGCTTATAGATATCATCACCAACATTGGGTATCTTTCAACCCTTGTGCACTAGGAAAACCCAGAAAATTACCATAAAAATACTTCCCCATAGAAACTAGCAATCTGGAAGCCCTTACCACCACATATATAATCAACTGCCACTGATCTATAGCTATTACCACTGTACAGAATTATATTTATAGGTATCAAGGATCCTGGAACAAAATCACATGTTCTTACCAAGACACATGGGATATCCAGCACTAACATTCTCTAATTGATTTTGACCATCTTATGCCACTCTAGTCAATGACCTAGGTTTCAATATAATCTAAGTTACTTTTATCCTATATGATGCGTAACATGCATCAACCGCATTCAATAATAGCATTAAAACCCACCAAATAGGCATTGTTTCACCAGAAAAATACCCAACTGCTAGGAGCACAAACCCCAACACATGCATTCTTATATACTTAGGGAATCAATCAAGTATAATTTTAAACTTCAACTCAATAAACAATACACAATGCAACAATAACGTGGGACCAACCATATCGACACCAGGGTATGTTTACCAAGGATTTTGCCTTTTCAAACGCAATGCATTCTTCACTGAAAGTAAGGTCAAAATGGCCCAGTGCAGCCTTTAAATGTGACAATGTATCTATATTTTGATAAAAACAAATCTGCTCCTAGAAGCCCGGCAAGTTACTCCAAGGCTGGAAACAAAACATGATCAGAATGCTATAAATACATCTTAAAATCACTTAACCTCCTAGAATGCACCTAGACTTGTATCGGAACTCTTATAAAAGCAATATAGCAGGATCAGCGTGATACCCACGTCATCCAGCTTCGAGGAAGTTATACATCTCGCGGATCGAAGGTTTAATACAGACCCTGTTGACCACGCCTGTGTCAACTCCCCCAAGAAGCAAAGTACATTCAGCGGATAAAAAAAAAAATTCAAGATCATCTTCATCATACAGCTTCCAGATTATCATTGTAATCCAAATTCTGCAGCCCTGTGGGCCATTGTTGTAAAAATGATCTTAGTATGTCTATGAAGCCATGTAAAAACATCTAGGTAGCCTAAGATTCCTTACTAACGAGATTCACTCTAGGGAATTTTTTACCCTCCGCCAATTATTCGCGTTTCCAAACCCAAATAATCGGCAGAGTTTTTCTCCCACACATACCCCAAAGCTAGAGTGGGGCTCGATGGTAAGGCCTTAGGTGAGTCCTAGTGTTATCGAGTCTATGTAAAGTTTTCATACTAGATCATCCATCAAGAGTCGCAGAATTTGGTTGTCTAGAGGTCATGTTTTAATTGTAAAATTCCCCTTCTATATGGGATGATGTTCATGCAACAATTGATGTAAAAAGTGTTGTCTAGGAATATTTTAGGTGGATGATATAGTTAGACATCATCGCCTATATATTTTTGTAGACCCACTTTGAGAGTGAAAATATGTTTAATCCCCTCTAGAGTCATTTTAATTTATTTTCTTGCAAAAAATGGCAAAATTATTAAGTCAGAAATTAATCAAAAAATTAAATGAGAGAAAATTAAATTCTCTCCAAGTGGAAAAAATTATAAAAATTGATGAGGTCCTTTTTCAAAGTCAAGAGACTAGAAAAGACGCATTTCCGGGGCCAAAAATCCCACTCAAAAATTCAGTGGGCCCAAAAGAAAATCTCAAGGAAATTGAATTTTTCGGTCAAGATGGTTATTTTGAATGAGAGAATTTCAAGAATTCATTTTTTGAAGATTCTCCAGCGGTCCAAAACCACCCAGAAGTCACATATTGATCCATCAAGCTCAGTAATCAAGAAATTCGATTTTTCCTGGGGATTTGTGCAACAGTTATCAAGGGATCAAAATATCTTGACAAGGATAAAGCCATGGATCAAGGGAACTAGCCATTTTTCCACTTGGAGGGGCCTCATACACTCATTTTTTCTATATAAGGAAGCTATTTGTTCATCATTTGAGATCGAAAAATTTTGTAATCGAGCTCTGAGTCAAGCTCTGCTGGTTGTAATAACTTTTTTCTAGAATAATGAAACAAAAGTCTTTGGGGTTTATTCATGGTGGTGTTCCACTTCTACTTCTTGTGGTAATGTTTTTTGGATCATTAGCCAGTTGTTGGTGATGTTCCTCTTCTATTCAATTTTGTAATTTATTATTCCATTAGCAAGTTGTTGAATTAATTATTTGCACAAGTATCTTGCATTAGTTATTGGGTTTTAGAGAAGCATTTTAATTCGATCTATCTAACAGGTATCTCTCGATTTTGAGAGTTATTATGTTATTTGTGCCTCTATTGATCTAATAACTTGATCTTAAGTGTGTAGACATTTTTGGTATCCAGAACTTGGGTGTGAAGGGAATTCTTCGGTTGGACCAACCCACTGTCAAGAGAAGAAATATCAAGGGCCCACTTTGTTAAATTTCAAGGCTTATCTAACAATTTGCTTTGCAGAGATCTTGGCTATTGCTCACCCATAAAAATTATTTCTCTCATCTATTTGAATTTATTGTGCAATAAAAGAATAGATCTGCTAATTAGAGATATAAATTTATTGTGAATATTGTAGATAATTTGTATATTATTTTTCTAACCCTTGTGTTTTATTTGTCCATTGTACATATAGTCAATTGAGGTTTTTAGTTTTATTTTCTTGTAGATCTAGTGGGATGGCTAGGATTTCTTGTTTTGCAGGTGCTATCACTTCAAAATCAAAGGAAAAGTTTAATTTCCGAAAGGACTAGCCCTCACCCAACCCACACGACTAGGGTTTGGGCAGCATATACATTCCCTTGGAGTTGTCTAGCATTTTCTGAGAAGGTTGTAAGGTATTTGACCCCAAATCTAGCCTCTCAAGGCTTAGACCTGCCATTTTCAAACCTCTTTTCCTCAATGCATCACCTTTTTTGGAGGCCGCAAGCCCTGAAAGGCTAATCACATTGCAAAATCAGGGTTTGATCCATAAAAAATTTGCAAACAATTTCAAAATTTTACTTCACTGGTCTCTCGTCCAAATATGACTTTGTTGGAGGCTCATTGATAAAAAATTGAAGGCCGAAGTCTAATTACAAGCCTTGGAAGGTGGCCGCTAGGGTTTTTGGGATTAATTTGGCTTGGCCACAAGCCTAACTAGGCCTAATTAGCCTAGTCACAAGCATTGGGAGGTTTGTAAACTCATTGCATTTGATCCATAGATTAATCCTACTTGTTTGCAGGTCTCATCTCATTTTTGACAAGAGTCTATCATTGGTTTTGACGTGGAAGCTTGCTATCACAATTTTGATCGATTGGAAGACGTGTCAAATTCACCATCTTTGGTTTGTAGACTAACTTTGGTAGTTTGCAAGCTTAGTATCCTCATTGGCAAGGGTTTTTACTAGTTGTTTTGGGTTTGGGAACTCGTTGATCCATCAAAGCCTTCCTCTAGGCCTAGCTACAAGGACTAGAGGCCCTTCTTGCCTAGCCGCAGTCATAAACAAGGTTTATTCATTTCCATTTGATCTAGGGCTAACAATTTGTGATTGCAAGGTTAGCGGGTGACTTTGGAGGAGTTACATCAATGGTTTGAGGCCAAGACATTAGCTTTGGGCCTTTACACTCGATATATCAGTGATTGAAGGAGGGTCGCAAGGCCTAGAGGACTTTTTTCCCTTGGCCGCAAAGCCTCTTACAGACTTAAAACATTCACTAAAATTTGGAGCTTTGTAATCAAAGCTCAATCACATTTGGAGCTTTGTAATCAAAGCTCAATCACATAATAATTTTAATAATAAAAAGCCTAAAACAATTAAAATTTCTCACACATTAATCACAAGAAGTTTAATAAGTATCTTAGCTCTTACTCTTGCATAATTGTAAGCTTCTTGGTGACTAATCTTTGTTGACAGTGGACTAATATCTCTTGACAATAAGGTCTCTTAAGGTCTGGTGCATTATTTCTATCACCGAGGCTCATTATTGGTTAACTTATGCATTCTTGTGGCTTTGGATAGCTAGAAGCATAGCGGATTGGTAATTGCATTGGTTGTTCTCTTGTGATCTCATCAAAGTGTCAGGGATAGCCTCTTTCATAGTTAGATCTAACCATCTCTTTGATTTCTATCTTGTTAGATTAGAAGTCACATTGCATGGTTAGATTTGGTTCTTAATGCATCAAAATCATTGTTAGCAATCTCATCTATTAGTTAGTTGTGCTTTGAAATTTCACTTGTTCTAATTGCTTCATTATCATAAGTGAAAGATATCCTAATTAGCATTATAACTAATTCATTTGATGTCACTATCAATGTTTCATTGAGTAATCTTGAAGTGCTTCAAGAATTGTTATTGGCATCTTGTAACCTTGTGTTGAAAAGAGATAATTTGTAATCTTGAATTAATATTATTCACATTGAAACATTTTACATAATTGCATCTCACTGAAGCAATCTAATTTTGTCAACATTTGCATCCTCATTCTAGACTAGTGTTGCATTGTTAAAAACTTAAAACTTACCTCCAAGCATAAGCTTGGTTGAATAGAAAGTTAGGGACACCCTCTCCACAATTCAATTTGAGAAGTTAGCTCCCCATTCACGGTTAACACTGGTGACCTTGCAGTTCTCTTGCGGGCAATCCCTTGTAGGAATGGAGGCACTTGGGTGGTTAGAGGTCCTGGGTAGGTCTCGTTGATGAGACCTTAGCCTCCTTCCCTAGCACTTCTCGCTACAACTTTGTTTCTAAAAGCAACCAAGACCTTGCATTTCACATTATTTTAGATCTTGCATTCATTGATCATTGGTAATTGGAAATGTGGGCTAAAATTATATTGCAAGTTTATTGTATTTGAAATATCATATTTTCTCTTCCTGGCAATTGTCTTTCCTTAAAGTTTATTGATCATATCTTTGATTATCTTGATCTATTTTTGTGCTAACATTTCCTTGTAGCATTGCTTACCTTATAGCTTGAAGTATCATTGTGCAATCTCTTAATTTGTTCGGGTATTGTTATCAAGGCATTGGTCTCTTATTATTTCATCTTAGTGTCATTTTGGTCTAATTGAACATATTTATCTCACATTTGCTCAATTTAATTGCTTAACTTGCCATCCAATCTTAATTCAAGTTACTTGGGGAAGTGATTGCCTTGCATCTTGATCTCCTAGACTTGTTGTTCCAACAAGTTTTCCTTAGATTTTCCATCCTTAGGGACTACCCCCCTTATCTTTTCTAAGAGAGAACTTAAACGGAGTGAGTAGAGATTAGAGTGACAGCCCCTACTCTAAGCGTTGCACCTTAGGTATACACTTTAGGCGACAACAGACCCCAACACTAGTTATAAAGAGTTTGAATCAGGACAATGCATCTGGATTAGTAAGTAATTGTGAACCCTACAGATGTTGAGAAGTGTGCTAGTGAAAGCATGAAGTTCGAGGCCATCGGAAGAAGGGCCATCCGGCACTTAGAACCAGATACAATTGTGTGGACATTCGGACCCGATACCCTTGGATATAATATCTTGCAATGAAAATTAATTTGGTCAACAACGAATCCGGTCATGGCAAAGGTGTGGTACATCTGAATCCATTCGAACCTCGGATGACTGGCTCAAGGAGTAGAGTGAGGCGGATATCCAGATCGATAAAGTAATTCAAGCCTATGATAAAGTTAAGACCAACTGGATGACCCAACCCTCAAATGCAAATGAGGGTTAGTTAAGCACTAGTCACCATCCTTGGTCACATGTGGTGGATAAAAAGGTTAACGCAAAGAATTAAAGAGTTTGGATTTTGACCATTTTTATGTATAATAGGAAAGGGTTGCCAAACAAGGGATTAAAGGCTTAGCACCTTTAGTTTTGAGCTCAAGGTTACAAGCCACAATCATGTGACAAAGATTGAGTTGAACCCTAGTGCTGAGGCTATATGAAATTTGAGGTTTGTGTGCAAAACATTGTAGGGCATTCTTTGGGGTTGAATTGTAGTTCTAATGCAAAGTAAAGGGTGAACGCTCAAGGGTGTTGTATGTTTGAACAACATTGGGTTTGGTCAATAAGATTTTAAAGAATAAGAAGCGAAGAATAAGAAGGTTCAAGATCAATCCAAAATGATTTGGCCACCATGTTGAAAAAGAGGAAGATGCCTCAATGACATCAAATGCACATAAAATAGAGAGAGAGAGAGAGAGAGAGAGTAATTGCTTGAATTACACTGATGTGATGTCTCAATACATACTAGGGAAGAGAGGCACATCTTAAGTGAGTCCCAAATAACTAATGACCTAATAACCCAATATTAATTAAGTCATGATTACATCATTTAAAAAGATAAAATGATCCAAAATGGATCTAGGGAGATACGATAAGATTAATTGAATCAAATGGTCATTGTGAAGATTCACCATAGACTCCCTAATGTCCCAAGACAAGAATGTTATTAGCCATGTTAGAACAAAATTTAGCACTCCCAGATGATGTAAAGTATCAAGCATCAAGGGGCTAGTCTTGTGCAACTCCAGAAAGCTACAAAATATCCCCTCAGTAGCTCTCTCTCTTCTAGTTGGATTTTCTCCAACTCAAGGGGGGTATCCCTAAATGAGATTGCTAAGGCTATAGAGTGGGGGCTCTAGGTGATTTTCTGAAGAGTAAACCTTAACAAAACAAGGTTGTTGTAATAAATGAAATGTGCTAGTGGAAACGGAAAAAGGGGTATGAGAAAAAAAGGAAAGGAAGGAATAGGAGAAACAAGGGAATGAAAAGATAAGGGACCAATGCCTATCAATCTAAGTGTTGACGGAGTCGTGAGACATTGCAAGATGAATGGATTGATTTATCACCATCAATTATTTTAAAGTAGGCTACAAGCTAAAAAGGTTGATTTAATACTTTCAACCCACTTAGATTAAAAATCAACTTTGAAACCTTCATCAATTAGTTTGTATCTAAGGAAAAGTGAACTTGTTTGATACATTAAACCTTGAGGTTGAGGTGCTTGCTGGAAATTATGACGTGGAAACCAATCTTGGAGTGCTCAATTTGCCACACATCCAATTAACATAAAGGTGTTGTTTTATTAGCTGAATTATCATCCAATCAACAACTAGAGATGATAGAAGAGAGGAAATGAGGAAGAAATAACACAGCAACTAAGACAAGAGGGAAAGCCTCCTTGCATTGATTATACCTACATGGGTAGTGTTCTCATTGCCAAGCCTCTATGTTTTACAATGAAAACAAGAAGTTTCTACAACAGATTTACAACAAAAGAATATGATAGAAAATACCTGGACTCCAAAAACAGCAATACTTCATTTCTTCATTAGTCTTCAAAGTTTATACATAAGGGAGCTCAACACCATCATTTTCAAGCTCCAATCTTCAATTAATACTATCACTCCACAATCCTCCAATTGTCAATTCCCTCATGAGATGGAGAGAAACTCCTCTTAATTTAGAGGGAAATTAATCTCTCTTACAATAAAATACAATATTTTCCAACTAACTCCATGACAAGTCAAACAATAATAAGATAATGAGTAGGGAAGCAACATACTCTAAAAATAGCACAAGAAGGTGGTTGACCATGTCCAAAGCTCCATCAAATGGTAAAATAATGCCTCAATAGTGCGCCTCCCAAGATGCATGAATGCAAATATAATAAAATATTATTGAGACAAGAGAATGCTCCATAACCACCATGCCAAAATAGCAAGTGGTCGACAAGATGCATGAGCAAGTGTGAAAGATACCAACTAGATGGAGTGCTCCACAAGAATTACATGGTCAAGCCTCCAACAATTCTCTCAAAATAGAAAGTTTCCCCATGGGCTCTTGCTTCAATGAGCAACCACCTCAATAAATAAATAAATAATCTCAAGGTAGTTACAACTCCTTGAGACTTGTGCAAGGAAGGAGTCAGCAACAATAAATTAATTAATTTCCAATCAACTAAACATGAGTAAATCCAAAGGCAACCAACTCCATGGATGAATGTGCAAGATGGAATCAAACCCCTAAATAATAAGTGGGCAACCTCCAACAAACCAAATCTAGGGAAATGAGGGTGAATTAGGGTTTTGACAATGCCAAAAGTCCATGAAATACATAAATATACACCTCCAAGAATACGAATAAGTGTCTTCACAAGTTTACCCTCCGAAGATATGCCCAAATATAGTACGATGACCAAGTAAATGCATGTAATGTGCCACCTTCCCTTTAAAGTGTGAAAAAGAAATCAATGAAATAGGGTGCCCAATCTATTAAATTGAATCTAGATAAAGTAGATTAAGTTAACATTAAATAGTTAAAACAACCTCAACATGTGTGCACAAAGGTTAATGTTCAAGTATAACCATAGTCCCCCTTCAATGAGTCACTAACAAATTGGATCACCATGAACATGTGTGCCAAAGAGGCATGTACTTCAATAAAGTGTTGTACCTTGCCAATAAAAGATGTTCTCCCTAACAAAACACCACCATGATAACAACAAAAGAGCCTAACCCTAGGTGCACCGCCACCAAGGGATTATTACATCAAAAGTCATCATCCAACCTTAGGAAAATGGGTTAGATCACCATCAAATCATACGCACTAACATCCACCCCCCCCCAACTCTAACTCAAACTTAGGAATAACACATCACTAAGGGTACTAACAACATTAAACACATTCCCCCCTAGGTGATGCCTAGCCAAGATTACATCATTAAATTATATCACCTAGAAAATATCACAAAGGCAACATGAATGATTCCACGATAGCAACATCATAAGAGAAGGGAACATAAAGAGGTGTTAACCTATCCAATCACCATCACACATCTAACACATGAGGATCATGTTGAACACCCCATCCTATTACCAACATCATTCATCAACCCACCAAATCACTAGGAAATATCAACAACAATGTCATGAAACATTTAACTTCTACCACCATCATCATTTAACCCCTTAGAGGGCAAGAACCATCATCCATATCCAAGATAAGCATATATACCGATCCACCATAATGAGATAGTATGTTTCACATCCATCAAAAGTGAAACCAAGGGGTTATCAACAAGGCACACACATGTGGGAAGACCACCAAGCAACAAGGACAATTATCAAACCAAGGAGAAGTGAGACTACCCCAACCAAATACCTCCATCAAATGATACAATGCCATGGAGATAAACAACTCCATAAAGATATATCCCTCTAGGACCATAGAATAGCTCCAAGGAACCAATAGCAAATTTCCATCAATGTGATGAAAATCACAAAGTGGAACCTCATACAATATGAGGTCTAACAAGTCCTTTTAATGGAGATTGCTCTTAAGGGGGGCATGATTAAAATATAATACATATGGTTAAAAGGAGGGCTTTGACAAAGTTTAAGCACATCCAATTCATCCTCTCAACATAACAACCACAACATCTTGCAAGTGAAACTGCTAGCCAATCAATTCGTTCACCATGTGACAAATGATGGTTCATACAAGTAGCTAGAGTATGGCAATGTATTCTTGAAAGGAGGGCAACTGAGCTTCTTTGCATTTGAAGGTAACCAGTC
The DNA here is from genome assembly GCA_000404065.3 of Pinus taeda. Classification (NCBI taxonomy): domain Eukaryota; kingdom Viridiplantae; phylum Streptophyta; class Pinopsida; order Pinales; family Pinaceae; genus Pinus; species Pinus taeda. The sequence continues at coordinate 82,160 of APFE030554548.1, read as the reverse complement.
ATGGCATCGATTTGCATTCCACATTGCGTGATGCTACTCCAAGCAAATCCAACACTAAAAGTCACTTGTTGGAGGAAGCAATTTCAAGTAAGAAAGAAATTGAGAGAAAGTTCCCCTCACAATGATTGAGCATGAAAGGATCATGTGAAAAGAAGCAGCAAGTTACACATTGAACAGAGAGCCAACTCAAACAAATTGATTGCCCCATGAGGATTCACTGTCTAAAAGAACTAATTTGACCAATGATTTAAGAGGCAAATAAACCATTAACCATGGAAATGGGAATTGATACAACCCACATGTGAATCCAACCTACTTGGGAGAAGAATGACTTTTTGTAGCAATAAATCCTGACAATCAAGAAGAAAGACAAAAATCAAATGTGTTAAAGTGAAATCGCTCTAGGAAGAAGAATCAACCAAGTGGGAAAGAAGTCAACCTGTTGTGTAGAACCACTACCATTATTGGAAATTAAGACACAAGAAGAATTGAAGTAGCCAAAGGTGGATTGAACAACCCATAGGAAGCGTTGACTTGGTGAGTGAAATCAACTCAATCTTAAGGCCACACAAATTGTTGAGCAAGCTAGTACCCTCGCAATGATAAAAGTTGATTTACCTATGAGGAATTGACTGGCCTGGGAAAGAACTAGTTCAATTAAATGAATCATCTGGCAAGAAAGGAAATCAATTATTGCAAGCAAGAATTGATTTCATTTAGTCAAAATTCAACTTGGCCTCTATTTATGGCTAAGGTAGATTGTTGTCAAATTCTTTTACCCAATATGTAATTTAATTTAATTCAACAATTTATTATAAAACTAGAAAATATTTATCTCAGATATTTCTGAAATTGCTAATAAAACAAACACACCGGTATATTAACTTTCAGAAATAAATGTAATGGAAGTAAACTGGGAAAATCAATCACACTACAACAGCAGATTTGTGCCCAACGCAATCTTCCTTCATATTAAATTTCTCATGAAAAATTGGGCCTAGACCCACAGAGAGTACACAAAAAAAATAAAACTATTGGGAACCTAGAACTCAACCACATTACGAGAAATCGGCCCCAAGGAAATCGGCCCATATAAATCGGCACTACTGAAGAAACTAGACCTTTGGAAAATTTAGTCTCCCTCACCAGCAATTCAGCCCCTCTTTTTCGTTGTATGGCCCTTGTGCACTCGAGAAATTCGGCCTTTGTATATTTCTACCCTCTTCTGATAATTTGGCCTTCCTCTTCAGCTAACTTGACCTCTGTCTTTCCTAGTTTCGACATCCCCAGGATTTCTCCCAAAATTTCCTGCTACAATTCTCCTCACTTATCTTCAATGTAATTGAGCCTCTCACTCTTAAGAAAATCGCTTCCTCAACAATTGTGTGCTTTCAACTCTCCCTTAGGCTTATTTTATGATTTCATTAAGCCAAAACCCCTGACCCAAATCTCCTAAATGACCAATCACTTGAAATCAACAGTTAAAATTATATCTAAGTCGCTTAAATAATTTGATTATTTATCCTTAAAAATTTGGCCCAATAGTCCACATTAATTTATTAAAGTAATTATTGTACTTTTCCTAAGTTATCAAAACTAGATAGGCCATCAAACCGATAGACCCCCCAGACCAGTTCCCGATCAGAACTATACTGGAACTGGTAAAAAAAACCGGACCAAAAAAAGGGTCAACCAAAACCACATAAAATATTCAAATTTTAAAGAAAAACATATAAATTCATGTGCATCCATATGAATCCCAGCCATTTATACACAAATAAGCAAAAGTTCTCATTTATATAGCATGTAAGTGTGCACATAACAAAAACAGCACCAAGTGCAATCCATCTCTAAACCGAAAATACATCAACAAACAAGCTCCACATGGCCTCCAGCGTTCAAAAAAAATCATGCTACAAGCCTACAGCAAATACCAACATATCATCAAAATCATTGCCTATATTGGGGTGTTCGTCATCAATGTCACACTCTAAGTATTAAAATAAAATAGAAAAAGCATATCATGTCAAGTCAAGATTTTGTTTGAGTAATGGGTACTTTCTTTAGTAGGCTCACAATAGAAGAGTTCGACAACCAATGCTAGGGAGCTTGGTGCTCTTGATTGAATACTAGCTCCATACCATCATACATGACAAAATCCAATGGAGCGTTGCAATCCCTCCAATCCTGAAATCCTAAAACACTGTTAAGTCTGTTGGATTTTGAGTAAGATCTAAATTCTACTTTCTCCATATGAAATCCAATGAGGTCAAAACCACTCTCAAACATCCAAAGTCATTTCATGAGTCACCATGAATTGTATAGCATTAGTAGGGCAATATGGTCAAATACTAGGCTTCCCCTATCATAAATCATTGGTTTTTTGAAGAAGAAAAAATGCATTCAAAGGGTCCTTGGCAGCAATGTACAAAATTGGTCGGTTCAGTACCAAACCGATCGGTTCTTGTCTGAACCAGCCAAAAGCGGTTCAGGTCACCAATCTGAACCAGTTTTGGCATCAAGCCGGTTGGACCGACCAATAAAGGTTGGTTTGGTATAGTCCCAATAACACTAGATTAGACATACGATATGCAAGATGGAGGATCATGCAGTGTTTTACATGGATATTCTCTCTCCCCACAGTGACTTTGGTCTCTCTTGTGTGTACTATCAATGGGACCTTCAATGCCATCAATAGATTGGATCTCTTTGTGCTCCTTCAATGCATCTTTCTTTCAGACTTCAACTAAAGGCCCCTTTTCTAGGTTGTGGAACTGTGTTGGTATTGGAACTATGGTGTTTTGGGGAGATTCCATCTTCAAACGGCCCACATTTAGCATCAAGGGAGGAAGGTGCAATCTAATTCTTTCTCTTCTTGGCCTCCTATCCATCCTCGGGTTGGATGTTATGCATAGGGCCAACCCTATGTTGAGGTGGGTATTCATCGACCCTCTGACTTCTTTATCTCACCTACAGCTGACCATATATTTGAGTCGAGTATCCACAAACCAGCTCTCTCTTGTATTGCCTTCACTCACTGTATTTGAATTTAGTACTCATAAACCCACTCTCTCCTATAATATAGCCATGGTTGCTCTTTGTAAGGAGCTGAGTATTTATAAACCAACTCCTATTTTGTAGTTGACCATCCTTTTCAGTTGAACTCTCTTCAGTGAATTCAAGTTGGGTATTTACACACCCATACCCCTCTTGTATTTCAAGTTTCTCAGTTGTGTTCAAAAACCCAGATTATTTGAGCTTTTTCCTTAGTTGTTTTGTCTCAAGTGTATCTGTGTTGGGTATTCCCATACACACACCCCTGTTGTAGATACAAACACTTAAGTCTTCCTACTCTCATTTCAGCTACAGTTATAATAATTAGAGTTGGGCACTTCCACCTTTTCTCTTATAGGATGTTCCTTCTGAGACTTCTTCAAATGGGCAAATCAATGGGACTATTCTTCCAGTGGATGTGTAGTGGGGCTAGGATGTGTCTTCCAATCCTCCTCCATCGGATGAGCAAGTCAATGGCCACATTTTCTAACAGATAAACAATTTGGTGACAGTGTTCTTTCAATAGATTATTGGGTCAACATTTATACTGAGTCAAGTCATCACAAACCCACTCTTCCTTCTTCTAATAACCGTTGAGTCCTACATTGAGTCGGTTATGCCCACTCACTTGTGTACCTTCTCTTTCTTGTATTTATGCAAACAGGATAATACTCCCCCCAATGATGAGTAGTTCATGGTGACATTTCTTTAGGAATTGAGCAGTTCAATGATGATGATGGATTGATGGTTCGGTAATCATAAACCTCCCCACTTTTGTAACAAATTGTATCATTCCAAACCCTCTCTCTCTTATTACAGCTATGGTTGGCCCACTATTGAGTTGGGTATGCCCACTCCTTTGTACTTTATAGTCTTCCTCCATTACCCCATGCTCAAATTAAGAATGGGTGTTGAAATGATCATCATCGTCACTTGTGGTTATGACATTATGGCTAAGTGATGAGGTCATGACTTATTATAACATCACTTAATATGCAATGTAGTTTTTATTCCTTTGTTGAGGATGCTAAGCAACAAAGAGAACCTAAAAATCAACCTTCAAGGGAGAGAAAATAAAGCAACCCATTGTTATCATGAATCATGACTTTCGGTGGACCAAAAGTTTCTTTGTTGGGAGGTATGATCCAGGAGGATCTTCACAATCAACAATTCAAATCAGTCTCAATTTATGTCAAAGTTGACCGCACAACAAAGAGCTCGCAAAGCGGCTTCTAACATAGTTTGAATGACGTCAAGAGGACTTTGTATGCAAAAGATATGGCTTGTTGAAATTTTGGGCAAAAAGGTACAAGGATAAAATGAAATGAAATGATTAATACTTATTTTAAGCTTAGGTGCTCATGTATTCCTGTATTTGTCATTTCTATTCGTAATAGGAAACTAATACAATTGTGAGAACTATGTAACATTGGTGCAAAAGCTACATAGCATTGTAGTTTCTTAGTCTCAATGTAGAGTTGAGATATTCACGGATTTTATTTCCTAGTCTCAAAGGGAAGTTGAGATATTCATGGAGAGTTGAGATTTTCAAGGAAAGTTGAGATTCTCATGGGCATGGTTGAGAGATTTCCTCAAACCAATCCCTTGAATGGTGCTAGATCCTAATTTGTGGGATCATGAGAATTTTTCTCACATCAAGAATTATTTAAAACCTTTTTCGAGAGAGACTAATAGGCTAAGATTCATTAAGACCTTAAAATAGGAGAGGATTCCTAAGTTCTTTGAAGGAGAGTAAGCAAGCAAGCTAACTTATGAATTGTTAGCCTTTTTGTAGAAAGGAAATTAAACCTGTTTATTGGGAGTTTTGTAAGCCCCTTATGGAAGAATGAGCCATTTGATGTGAGAAACTTGGCCCTTTGTAAATGAAAACCAACCAGCCTCTTAGTGGGAGAAGATTTCAGCCCTTTGTAATGGAGAAGCAACCCCGTACTCGGAGAATAGTTTAGCGCATTTTGTAAAAGGAAAAGCCCTCTTTGAAAGAGAAGTAATGAAGCACTCCGTGGATTATAGCAGATCCGGACATGTAGCCCATATGGGTGAACTCCGTTATCAATTCGCTGAGAATTGTGTCTAAATGCATTGTTTGTTTACAGTTTTTTAATATTTTCTTTTGCAACTGTGGGAAAATGAGAAATTGTTCAAATGTATCTGAATTAGTAGTTCTAAGTTGAAGCACTAATTTCGGATCAATAAGCTAGTGGTCGGGGAGCCACAGTATGTCCCAATGTCATTAGGAGAGAAGGATGAGAGTTGAGGGACAAAGAGTGAGGATAGTCATAAATCCACTACCTACAAAAATGGAGATAGTAACCAGTAGGTGTTCGACTCCAACCATGGAACCTCCTAGAGGATGAGCCCCTACCTTTTGCCTATAAAAGAAACAAAGGAGATTGAACTATTGTGGATGGCTCATGATAATGAGATCCATTTATTAAATATTCGATGTAATTTTGTATTGTGTCTTCAAACTTGAGTCTTGACTATAGTCAACAATTATTGTGAGAGAAATCATTTTACATCTTACATATCAATCTTCTTTTCATATTTATTTGTCAATGTGATTATTTGATGTTGTTGTTAACTTCTATTTTTTTAAATCGATATATTTTACAATTTGTAAGTTGCCAATTTCCCCCAATTTCCCTAGTTATGAGCCCAATGATTTTCTGTTTATATCGATTTTTTCAAAATTGATTAATACATTTCAATTAAATTAATGGCTAGCATCGTGTACAAAAATAGAAAGGATGGCACCATGAGAAGGTATGTGGAATATTCAGTGACAGTTGATGGTTGAAGAAGCTCGTGGGAGGCATCAAGTGGACACTTCTATGCTCCTTTGTCATCAAAAAGCTTCTATTTTCTGGAGTATGGAGCATTGAAGAAGGATAGTGCATATGAGCACAAGTGCCAATTCTGTGAGATTATCTATTCTAATCTCTGCATTGCAAGGACCATTATAGATAGATGGATACATGTCCAAATGTCTATTTGAATTTTACACAAGTATTTAATGTGAATTTGTGCTTATGTACATGTCTGTATGTAATATGTATGTATCCAGATTCCAGACAAATAGTACAGCAAGTACATATGAAAATCCAGCTGGATATTGAACAGATCAAAGATGGAAGTGTTCCTGTTAAGGAGCTGGTAGATCTTTGTGTTTGTCTAAAGTGATGTCATTATCAACTGTTGACATTTAAGATACAGGAATTTAAACATTTAGCTCTTACAGCCAACAGGCAGGGAGAAACTGTGTTCAGCATGTGGTGCATGATCACAGACACTCTCGGTGATTGACGCAGAGCACCTAATCTCCCTTACTAGTTTTTCATTGCAAAATCTAGCTATATATCAAGTACTGCATAGTTTTTAAATCATTCCTATACAATGGAAGCAAACAGCCAGTAATTTTGTAATCCTTTTTGTAGCTTAATAAATTATAACTTCACAGCAAGTAGAGAGGACGATAACCATCATGTACCATGTATTGCTCTTAACAAAGTGATAGAGGTTGCAACTTTTAACATGTCGTGTTGTAATATGGCAGTACTCTTATGTGAAATAATGATTAAGAACTCCCCCCCCCCCCCCTTCCAACTAATCTTCTATCCTAGTAATTCATGTATTATATGACAATCTTAAATCTACCTACACAAGGCATACCATTTATGAGAAAATATCACACAAGCATCTGCGTTGATATGTTCAGAGGTTACTAGCATTTTTATGTGAATGCATATGTCCGTTTGCAGTGTGCACTAGTATTTTTACATCAATTGTGCCCATGTACATGTCTATATGTATGTATCCAGACAAATTGTACAGCAAGTACATACTAACATAGGAAAATCCAGCTGGATATTGAACAGATAGTCAACGATGGAAGTGTTCCTCTTAAGGAACAGGTAGATTTTTATGTTTGTCTGAAGTGATGCCATTGTCAACTGCTGAGTGTTGACATTTAAGATTCAAGAAGTCAAACATTTAGCTCCTGAAGCCAAAAGGGAAGGAGAAACTGTGTGCAGCATGTGGTACATGATCACAGTCACTCTTGGTGATTGCTGCAGAGTCCAGACCACCTATTGTCCCTTCCTAGTTTTGCAATGCAAATTCTAACTATATATCAAGTACTCTATACCTTTGTAAACTTTTTCTTAACAGTGGGAGGCAATAGCCAATAATTTTGTCATCCTTTTTGTAGCTTAATAAATTATAACTTCACAGCAGAAAGGACAATAACCATCACGTATCATATGACAATTTAAAATCTACCTACACCAGACGTACCATTAATGAGAAAATAAGACACAACCATCTGCATTGAAGTGTTCACATGTGACCATTGAATACCTGTCAGTAAAATAAAAGGCTTCTTCAACTCCATCACCATGGTGGACATCAATATCAACATAGAGAACTCTGGCATGATGTTTAAGCAACTCCAAAATTCCCAGCACCAAGTCATTAATATAACAGAAACCTGATGCCTCACACTTTTTAGCATGGTGAAGACCACCAGACCAATTGATTGCAATATCACAAATCTGATTGTTTAGTCGATGAGCAGCATCTGCTTATCAATCAAAGGATATCATCCTTATTAGGCCTCGTAACATAAATTAAGATTAGATAAAACACATCTGCCAAGGAAGGTTCCAGCTACCTATAGTGCCACCAGCATAAATTTGACAAAACTCAAAGAGGTTCTCAAATACAGGACAATCTTCTCCCATATTATCTACAAAAACAAACAACACAACAATAGGAATATTAAGGTCTTGCAGTAAAACCAGAAAAAAAGTAAAACAAGATATATTGACGGAATTGGAAAAATGAGATATACATCAAAAAAATACAAAACATTACAATCACTTCATAGAGACCAGACCAGAGTCACAGACAATGCAATGGGTACAACTACATTAAACTTCTTGGGAATTTCCAACAATAACAGTATCAATACATTGAGAAATCTTGGTCTAGATTTTATCATCCCTATATTCATATAAGGGCACAGGCCTTACATTTTACTAGCTCCTTGGTGAACAAGTGCTGTGTATCAGGCGTTATTCGATGCAAGAACTCCACATAGTCTGCTGAATGAAACTGAGCAAGTTCCACTGGATATGCCTTGTGTGGTCGCTACAGAAAAGACTAACATGAATATGGGCTAAAAATAAGTATAGAAAAAAATAAATAGTGGACAAAGATAAATTACATAGATCTAGAACACACATAGATCTCCATCTTCTTGTGAAGTTCATAAGAAAGAACCAGATGGTGTGTCATGCACAGTCGATGTGGCTTCATAGGATGATTTGGGCCAAAGTAGACACTTCCCACATCCCCTGCATGATTGATTAAAGCACATTAGCATTTGCTTCTAAGCTTCTATAAGCATGAGCGGGAAAACTGACATACATAAATCAAATAAAACCATTTCAAGTCCAAACAGCATAAACAGACTTAAAAAAAGTCCCCTGTCCATTGCAGATATAAATTTTGGTCATGCATACAAAATAAAATGATCCCCGCCTCTCTTACAGAGCAGGAAAAAATCAATATTAATACGAGTTATATTAATAGAACCATCTGGTGAAGCTTAGTAACTCATGACTTGCCTATATTAGTTGTTCTTGTTTTTTCTGTCAAATCATTAAACTTGGCAAACTCTAGGATTTGAGGGGGGGAATTTTGTCCAGATATCCCAAAGAAATCAAAACAGTAATAACTTATAGCATTAGCAAAGCATGTAATGGAACTATGTTTACTTTGTATGACAGGCTTAAAAGGGAACCTCCTGGTAGTATCCCCATCACAGAACTTTGAAAGATTAATCGAAAGAAAATTCTGTTGTCAAATAGGCTATATAAAAAAGTTCTTTCAGTAAACATAAAAGCTAGATAGGTTCATATGAGATTTGTAAACCTTATGTACAATGTTGTAGCAACGGCTCACTATAATACAAAAAGTTTCTGTCTATCAAAAAAATCATCTGTGGTGTTTAGTTTAATTAATGAGCACTTGAATCCAACTAAAAGAGGCCATTTCAATTAAAAGGTGCCCTTCCCTTGACACTGTCAAAACTTAGACTTTATGTTGGCAGGAAAGAGTTTCCTTCTGTGAAGGGGCATTGTGTTGTTAACTAAACTGCACATCAGCAGGGATGCTTCTCAAGAGCAATGCAAGAGCGACATAAATACCACCTCATTTGCCTCATTCATCATTTACTCTCATTGCTTGGCATGCATGAGCTATGGATGTGCCATTGTTGGGGTTTACAGATGACTAAAGACAGAAATCCACTTATTTACTAAGTGGCCTCTGTTTCTGACTGATTTCTCACATTCCTTCCACATTTCTTGATGAGGGCTGTTGATTTTTGAGTAGCTTGGGAGGTACTCCAAGCCCTAGGGTTCAGGGTTTGGACTCTGGGAGTCAAAGTGCCACAAGAGTCACTTGTGGGATTGGAACCCAAACTTGGGGTTTTGCACCCACCGGGATTTGGGCCAAAACCCTGAAGAATTTAAGCATGAGAAAATTTGACGTCCAAGGAAGCCCTCCTTTAGTGTATAAATAGGAGGTGAGGAAAGCTCAATAGAACACATCCAAGTGCATCAAATAATCTCCATACTTCTCTAAGGCAGCTGCAGACATAATACAAGGACAGCGTGGGACATTTATGTGATTTTTTTTTTTTTGGCTTGGTACAGGTCCAAATTTTTGCAGGGAAGAGGCTACATAACAAAGAGGAGTTTATGCCTGTTTTTAGGTGCGGATTGGTGGAAGAGGGCTCTGCTTACTACAGCAAGGTAGTATGGTCTCTTTGGAGTGTTGTGAGGACTGTTTAGGGCTGCTGAAGGATGCTGCTAGCCTAAACAGCAGTGTAGAGGAGAGAAGTAACGTTGGGAGTGGGCTGTGTTAACCAAGGTTGTCATTGATGTCAATATGGCATTCTTGGGATGGCAAATATTCTTCTGATGCATATTATGATGATGTCCTTGCTCATGATGACAAGTCCCTCTTGTTTGATAAGGATACCATTAATGAAGATGTCAAGCTATTAATGATACCATTATGAAGTCAGGTCACTAAAAAGATGTCTTGTCCTAGATGCTTGAACTAACCATGAAGACACCATAACCTCATGTATCCTTGTTCTTGATGAAGAAGCCCTAGAAATCATGATGATGTTCGTACTCTTGATGAAAAAGCCTAGAACCCAGATGATGTCCTTACCCTTGATATTGAAGGACTATACATGAATGACCACACTTGATGATGTCATACGTGATGGCACTTGATGAAGGTCTTGATGACATGACAATGATTGGAGACATGACATGAAGGACTTGGAAATCACTTAATGGCAAGACATGACATGAAGGACTTGGAAATCTCCTAATGGCAAATTAATAAATGCTGCACTATGGTTGGTGACATATCACTGCACTATTATTGGATACATGATGCTACACTATCATGATGACATGAATGCTAAGAGAGAGGTATACAAAGGTTAACCTTGATGAAAGTATGTATACATGCGGGTGAGTAGAACAAAAGGCGCGTATACGTACACATGCAGGTTCACAGAAGGAAAGGCACATACATGTTGGAAAACTAAGTTTTGGTCTGTGGTATTTGGTCCATGGTATTTAGTCCGAAGTGTTGACCACAGGTATTGGGTCCAAGGTATTGGTTCTACATGGTTTTGGACCATGGTATTGAGAGAGGCCTAAACCTATATAAGGAGAAGATCATTAAGCCAAGAGGTGCAAGTGTGTAAGTGATGCTGGATACACTATCATGGTGACATGGATGACTTACATGATCACAAAGCACTTGGGGACACGCTATAACCTCTTGCTGTCCTCATCATCAAGCCCTAATGACCTGTTGCTGTCCTAATCATTTTCTGCACTAAAAATTCCAAACAGTCATAAAGAAAATTAATTTTGACATCTTGAAGACATCATTTCATTATGACTCCTTAACTATCTTGTAGAGGACTCTTTCCTCTTTCTAATGAGCCCTCACTTGCCTCCTAACTCCTAGTAGTCTAAGAGAAATAAATTTTTTAAGATAATATATCGTATTTTTTAAAGCTAGCCGACCTACACTCAGTCTGTCATGTCGGCCTCCCTCCATAAGACATGTCCATTCATCTTAACGTCAAACTCATATAAAAAGGAGGTACGGACGACTCATTTGACCAAGCAATTTCAATGAAAATTTCAGAGATAAAATGCAGAAGAGGACAGAACAGCAAAGAGTCGAGGAGGATTGTTTTTAGAGCACTGTTTGGTCATTTTTTAAGCTCGGAATTGTTGTAAGCTCGGACAGCAAACAGTAGCAGACATAACACACCCGTGTAGGCCTGTAAATTTGGACCTGTGGCACTCTAATTGCGGACAGCAACCTGTGATAGTTACAGTCACCTGTAGCTGCGTTTTTAGAGAAAACAGTCGTGGATTTTGACTCGTACTTGTGTTAACAGGATTGCAGAACCTCTTTTCTAAATGCAGTCTTGTGGAAGGACAGTCAAGTTGGTTGGACAGTAGTTCGAGGAGCTGAGTTGAGGGCTCCTGGAGCAGCCTTTCATGAACAGACTTAAAGGCATCCATGGAGCATCATTGAAGCATTGTTGAAAATTCCTGGAGCAATCTTGAAGCAGGTTGGATCAACATTTTTGGATCAGCCTTCTATAGGAGATCTTGGCCAGTCTTGATCAGCACTTTGAAAGCAGTCTTTGAGGCAGTTTTGGATCTGACCTTTGGAGCAGATTTGTTGAAGCAAAATTGAAAGGCAACCTTGATAGACTTGATCTCAGTTTTGGAGCTGCTCCCTTGTGAACACTCTTTGCATCTTTTGGAGGCCTGTAGTTGTGAACCTTGGAGGCTTGTGCAAGTTGAAGAACTTGAAGACCTTGAACAGTGGAACATTTGGGGATTTGCACAAGAGAAGTATTAGATCTTGAAGAACATTCTTGGAGAAGCCCAGTGAAGACTCTCCTGAAGAAGCCCATTAAAGACACTCTTGAAGAAGCCCGTTGAAGTCACTCTTGGAAAAGATTATTGAAGCCATCATGAGGTGACCTTGAAGTTTTTGTTTGGGTACCATGAAGGACAGCGGAGACACGTTCATGTGAAGAGATCAAGGTTGTCATTGATGACATAACATGAATACTACAACGAAGACAAAGATGGACACAGCTCATTGAAGAAGACATTGGGAGCTGTGAAGTATAACCAAATACATATTGACAAAGTGAAGCTAAGGGTTGGAGCCAAAGAGGTTGGAGTCTCGAAAAGACAAGGTTGGTGCCTTGGAAGATAGGTTGGAGCCCTAGAGGATCGGAGTCCTCAAGAAACCAGGTCAGAGAATGAACTGGATATAGTGTTGGAGCCCTTGGGGTTGGTGCCTCAGAATTGACAATCGGAAAGGAATATTGATTCACCCCCCCCCCCCCCCATTATTTCCAACAGGCTGGAATGCTCATTCAAGGACTAACCTCTCCCTAGAACACACGCTTGACCATAGGAGCAGATTGGATCCAAGTCGCAGTTGCTGGAGTGATTTTGAAGGGTGAGTAGAGGACTGTAGCAGTGGGTGATCAGCCCTAACCAAGAGCAGAACATGCAACAATGAACAGACCAGCAAACTAAGGTATGCATGGATGGTTGTCAGTTGATTTGATGCTAGGGAACCTGAAAGATGCATTCACTCTTGGATTCAGGGTTGAAGGTCTCTATCAGGTTGGAGGAAGTCCGTTGGAAGCAATGACTTGTGATACTTCTCTTCAATCTGAATTATAGCACTGAAGATTTGCTCACCTTCATTACAAAGCCTTACCTGATGTAAGGACGCTGATCACAGGTATGCCCGAATTCAACTTAGATCATGAAGGAGTTTGTCAGGGTAGTGCAGTTGGAAAACATACAAGAGGACCATTCCCCTCAAAGTCAAAGTCAAACTATGATATTCTTCAATTGGTCCACTTTGATCTATTAGGTATGTTGCCCATAACATCTTTGGGAGGACTGCAATTTTTGTGGATGACTTCTCTCGCAAAACATGAATCTATTTCTTAAAGAAGAAAAACGAAGTGTTCAAATGGTTCCGCTCTTTCAAAGCCTTGGTCAAGAATCAAATAGGGAAAAAGATCAAAATAGGTAGGAGCCAAGTAGATATGCGAGCTTGTGAGACGTAGAGATGATGATGGCTATATTGTCTAGGAACCTCTACATAGGTGCAAACTTATCCATGCGAGTGAACCTGCTGCCATAGCATTGCCAGGACTTAGATTCCCAGGAGCCCAGTCGAGTAGGTTTGAGGACCAATAATGGAACTGAATATGAGTCAAATGAATTCAATGACTAGTGTAGAGAAGTTGGCATTAAGAGGGAGACCACTACTATATATACTCCTGAGCAAAATGGAGTTGCCGAAAGGAAGAATCGAACTATCATAGAAGCCACTCGTGCCATGCTTCATGACCAAGGTCTACCGAAGTTCTTATGGGGAGAAGTTGCCAACATCACTATGTATGTTCAAAATAGATGCCTGCATCAAGCATTGGACTTCAAGACACCCGAAGAAGTTTTCACCGGTAAGAAACTTGATGTTTCTCATTTTAGAATTTTTGGTTGTCCCATATATTTCATGTGTCGAATCAAGCATTGGACTTCAAGACACCCGAAGAAGTTTTCACCGGTAAGAAACCTGATGTTTCTCATTTTAAATTTTTTTGTTGTCCCGTATATTTTCATGTGCCGAAGGAGAAAAGAAACAAGCTAGATGCATCTGGGAAGAAAGGAATGTTTGCGAGCTACAGTGAAACTTCAAAGGCATATAGAATTTATGTGCCTGGTCAAAGAGAAGTGGAAATAAGTCATGATGTCACTTTCAATGAAGATTATGCCCTTGGGAAAGTCCGAAACCTTCCTATCCCTAGGAAGGACAATGATGGTGATGCGAGAAAGCAATATGAACCTCCGACGGATGATCTGAGACCCGATGTTGAAGGTCTGATGGATACCATTAATCCACCTCCTAATGAGCCCTCTACTTCAAGAAAAAGACCCTTGTGGTTCAAGGATACTCTTGAAGATGACAAGCAACATGTTGCACCAAGAGGAACATTTCATGAAAGCAAGAAGCCGAATAGGTATTAAGAGTACTTAGCTACCATGAGTACCATTGTACAATCTGAGCCATGTACATTCGAAGAAGCTGTGAAACACCAAGTCTAGAAGGATGCAATGAACGAGGAATATGAGTCGATCATGAAGAATGATATCTGGGATGTGATTCCTAGACCCGAGGACAAGTTTGTGGTCACTTCAGAATGGCTTTACAAAATCAAACATGGAGCTGATGAGAGTGCTGAAAAGTTCAATGCCAGGTTCATTGCTCGAGGCTTCTCTCCAAAGGAAGGAGTGGACTATGATGAGATATGTGCACCGGTTCCCCGATATACCACCATTTGTTCGATCATAGCCCTTGCTGCCTCGCAAGGATGGAGCCTACACCAAATGGATGTCAAAATTGTCTTCTTGCATGGCTTGTTTAAGACACATGTATGCAAGTGGAAGAAATCCCTCTATGGGTTGAAGCAAGCCCCCGGGGCTTGGTATGAGAGGATAGATAGCTATTTTATGAAGTTGGGATTTACAAGGAGTGAAGTTGACCTGAACCTATACTTCAAGGTTGAAAAGAGCAGGCCTCTAATTCTGGTCATTTATGTGGATGATCTATTTCTGACAGGTGATGACCCTCTCATTCATCAATGCAAGAGGGAACTGCTTCTGAATTTGAGATGAAGGACCTAGTACTGATGCACTACTTCCTAGGGCTGGAGGTCTGGCAAAACCCAGGTGAGATTTTCCTTTCTCGAGGAAAATATATTGTGAAGCTACTCGAGAGATGTAGGATTGTGAATTGCAAGTCTGTGTCTACTCCGATGGAACTCAACTTCAAGAAGCTATGTGAAAGTGTTGTTGGGTCCGGATTAACAAACCCTTCCGAGTATCGTCAACCTGTGGGGGCCCTGATGTTCTTAGTAAACTCTCGGCCTAACATATGCTTCGCTGTGAACTTGAGTCAATTTATGGTGAAGCCTCATCACATTCACTAGATTGCTGCTAAGAATCTCTTGAGATATCTCTAGGGCACAATCCATTATGGACTGAGATACACTACCGGGAATTTAAGGCTACATGGATATACAGAGGTTGACCAAGCTAGTAGTGTGGTGGATCGTAAGAGCACATTTGGGTGTTACTTCTCTTTGGGGTCTGCTTTGATATCTTGAATCAGCAGGAAGCAGAAATCGGTTGCTTTAAGCACCGCCGAGGCCGAATACATTGCTACAACTATGGCTTGTTGCGACACTGTTTGGTTGAAAAAACTCTTCAGTGAGCTATTTGAAAACATGTTGGATACCACCGTGATCTTTTGCGACAACTAGAGTGGGATTCGCCTCTTAGAGAATCTTGTGTTCCACAACTGCTCCAAGCACATTGATATCAAGTACCACTTTATCCGGGATATGGTACAACGGGGAGCAATAAGGCTCCATCACATCAAGACAGATGAGCAAATCATAGACATTCTCACAAAGCCCTTGGGGAAGGTCAAATTCTTAACCTTCCAAGAGAGACTTAAGAGTCATGGAAAGACCCTCCTATGAGGGTCCCATATGAATTAGATGCTCAGCTCTGGGAGCTCCTGGGGGCTTGGGTACTTCTTGGAACTATGAGCGACCATAAGGTGAGTGGTTCACCTTCCCCTAGTGGTGCGCTATGTACAGGGTGAGTGGTTCACCTTCCCCTATGATACCCCATTATGGTTGACATGTGTGTAGAGTGAGTGGTTCACTTCCCCTACGGTTGCAGACACGTGTCACCTTCTCCCATGGCATATGAGCAAGATGAGTGGTTCAGCTTCTCCTGTTGGTGCTCCAACACACATCTTACCCATGGAGTCTGGAACTCATGGGAAGTACCTCTCATCTAGCCAATGAGTTGGGAAAAGTGGTTAGGGACCATAGCACTACCGATAGACGCATCGTGTATTGTCGTACTCCCTATGACTAGGATGCATGGTGTTCAACAACTTGATCTGGGATCAAGTATTGACTTTTGTCAGTGGAGAATGGTAAGGTCTCGTGACTCACTCTCGATCATTTCTTTTTCATTATTACTTCATTGTTCGGCAAAGCAGAGCAAAGCAGTGATGACAAAGATGGTACATGATGACAAGATGATATGATGATGACAGATGGATCGGCAAGTGGAATTCTCCCTAGTTGAGAGGGAGTGTTAAAATCGGAAACTAGGGCCAAATTCCACCTTGGGACAGCTCATATGATGGAGGTGATTATTGCATTGGATTCCTCTTTTTGAGAGGTCCAAGTTTGATATAAAGATCATCTCATTCGGTAAGCAGAAGTGGAATTTGAATTTATTCTCTCTCATGCACAAATTGTTAAGGTTGGCCTCAGCTTATGTAAGCTCAAGAAGCCCAATAGATGTGTCCTTCCACCCTCATCGAATTGTATAAATAGAAGTGACCTCTCTCCTCATTTGGAGATCACTCACATCATCATTTCTTCTCTCTCCAAATCTGATTGGTTCGTACAGCTTGAAGATCAACACTCTCTCTCTCACACGTATGGATGGAAGGACGAATTTCTGGGTCAAATTACAGGCCGAATTTCAGAGTTTCAGAACAGCATTGACCAAGGCTTCATTGACCATGTTTGACTACATTTTCAGGGGCAGAATTTCGATCTCTTGAGGCCACATTTATTGGCACAGAAATCGAAGTGTTTGGGACAGTTTGACCAGCATTGACTTTTGTTTTGACGCATAAAATCACAGCAAAATTTCTCTCCTTTGACCAAGTTTGACCAAGTTGTTTTGTGTTGCATTTGACCTCCTCTTCAGGCCAAGTTTGACCAAGGAGGACCAAGCTGCATTGGTGAAGTGTTGTTGCTGTTTTGACCAGTGTTGACTTTCTGGTTAATGCTTAAATTGACTGCAGTTGACTGTCAATGTGATTAAGTTAATGTGATTGCTACTGGACATAATTGGAATTGTCATTGGGCTGATAAAGGAACATTGAAGTAAATTGTGCTAAGCATAGAACATACCATTGTTATCTAAAATTAACAACGGCTCACTCTTTTAACATAAGGATACTTGTTATTTCATGTATTATCTTCTTCTTGGAGCATCCTAGTGATCTTGTATTGTGATGTTTATTTTTTATGTCACTACAAGGGGATGTTCTACATGGTCCTCTTATGTTGAATGTGTGGTGGGGAACATACTTGATGTTTGATGGAGTTAGCACTTTCTCATGTTTGAATGTGTGGTGGGGAACATACTTGATGTTTGATGGAGTTAACACTTTCTCATGTCTCTTGAATGCAGAAGAGTCAGTTAACACCGGTTTAGCCCCTCGTGGAGACAAGTATGTATCTTTTGAAAGCTGAGATGACTGAAGCAGCCCACTGTACAACATTGCACAGATTATGTCAGAGTTTCATGCCCTAAAAGAGTTCCTTGTGAGCTGATTGATATTTCTGTGACTGAATTTTTCATGCGGTTTGTGTCTTCTTGATATTCTTTGAGGTTAATCTAATGGTGTCGAGTTTCTCCATAGTAGATACTGTTTGGAGGATTTTGCAGCCTCATTCAACGGACAAATTCAAACCCCACAGCAACGAATCTCGGGGTATTCTTTTGGGGTGTTCCTTGTACATAACAAAAGTCAACCCAGTCGAGTTCACTTGTAATCGCCTTGTTTGTAAAAAAATCACTGTATAGGTAATATCGGCCATTGGGCTGTAATCCTGTGCCAAGTTGGTTCAAAACCTGGCAGGTAAGCCACTTGTCTTAAGGCAGTTGGTCAAGCCTTTCCTATGCGCGTTTCATTGTCACGGTAGCTCCGTTCTAATACAGAGAAGCTGTTAATGGTAGTCTCCATACTAATGGGGTCTTTGCTAATAACACCACCTGCAAGTCATTGGTGACTTTGACGGAAAGAAACCCGTAGCTATGGCTTCGTAGCCAAAGATCCTCTGGTTGTAAAACAATTATCATAAGGATTTCTGTAGCCTCCCCAGTCAAAAGGGGTTCTCCCAAGCGCGCACACACAACAACAACAACAAAACCCACATCAACAAGCAAATCCTTACAGAAGAATATTTCAAAACATCGCAGGCCAAATTTCAGAATAATTCTCAACTTAATGTCAGGAGTATGAATAATGCTACTTCCTAACTTAATTACGATTTCAGCAAACACAACCCTTATTTACCAATAAAGAACTTAGCTACAGGGAGGCACGACCTAGCAGGGTACAAAAACAAATAACATTAAAATCCTCATCATTCACTGCCAAATAGAACTATAAAAAATTGCAAGCTGATCATCATGGGTTCATTCTAAATGTAAACAGTAAAAACCGAGGCCGTGATGTTGTATGTCAAGACCTTCGATAGAAAAACTGAAGGATGAATTGAAGGGAATTAAATTCTTACCGTCGTAGAAGTAGGCGACTCTATCTTTCGGAGGCATTTCCAACGGGCAAAAACGACACCTACCCTACGCGTTGCTTCCCGGCTTTCGTGGCTTCCTCTTCCATGTACTGTATGAAATTCGATTCGGCCTGCGGTCGTTTCGCGTTCCAGAATTAAGCCGCCCAGTTGATTATGCTGTGGTGTATGGTAATTTTATAGCGTACCGCAGAGGCTCATCTCGAGGTTCCAGTGGAGTTGGTGTTTATGCTTTTCTAAACCAGAATTTGTTTTTTTTAACAGTGGTAAAATCTATTTTGATTTTTTTTTAACATAGTGGTAAACTCTATTTTGATTTTTTAGGGGGATTTTGCTATTCCAATCAATTTTAATTAATAAAATGTTTTCTAAATTTATAATTATTAAAATGAGATGTTTTCTAATATATTTAATAAATTTTAATTCACAGCATAAGCTTATTTCATTATTTTTATTTAGTGTTGTTTACCAAGGTCTCAAATGTGTGGACAGTCAAAAGTAGTTGGCATTCAGTAATATTTTTTTCAAAAAATCTTGCAGTAAAAGTGTTGTTTTTTATGGTGGAAATCAATTCAACACCATCAAAAACTACGAGCTACCAAAATCTTAAAACTTGACAGCTTTACAAAAAAAATTGTCAGATTTTATCAAAATCGTGTGAGTTTTCATTGTTTTCTCAGCAAATTTGAAGCATTTGTTAGATTGCGGCTTTTTATTTTAACATTTTTTTAAGTCATATTACATTTTTGTAAAATTCAATTTTTTTTTAAAGGCAGATTTTGCTCTCCCAATTAATTTTAATGGCCTAGTCTAACTTATAGACGAAATAGACTTTTTGTTTTTACAATTTTTAAAATCGTATTATATTTTTGAGACATGTTTTTGGTGATAATTGCATCAAAATTCATTTGTCAACGTGTTTCGAACTAGCAAGTATAGTTCATTGTCAAGACAAGATTCATGAGCACACAGTCGACACCAAGCATGGGAGGACCGAGTCAGCTTTGGTAGAACACCCAGAGAAGACTAAGCATCATATATGCATTGAGGAGGCTCGGGTTATTGCTAAGATTGCTCATTTTCATCACCATAAGTTTAGGATTGAAAGGAGACCGAGTAATCCTTGACGGTTGTGTTATCGCCTAGATTGACCTGAGGCTGACTGGATCAGGAACAAGATTTTATGCTAGGTATAGTAGCTCAAGGATTTTGATTGAATTTGTTGGTGTTTTTTGCCAAATCAGGAGGAGCTGGGCAATTTGAGTCTGGGAAACTAAGTCAAAATTGCAGGGGATTTTATGGGGCAAGGTAGGTATGATCTTCAACACCTTAATCTTGATGGGGTGAAAGGCTAGACTAGTGAGGAGCTAAGAAGGGCCTAAGCAAGTCAAGAATCCTTCCTAAACAGAAGAAAACATGAAATACTGGTGTTTTCCTAATGCAGAGCATTAAAACCTAATGTATTCCACCTCTCTGACTTGAAAACAACAATCAGAAGCAATTATATGAAAGAGGCATACATAAATAACACGAGACTATATTAACAGACGAAGAAACACATGCTAAATGCCATACCAAAGGAATCCCATAAAAATAGCTGCAACTTTATTAGTTTTTTTGCCAAAACTGCTACAAAATGATAAGTGTTCAGTACATGAGCATCTAGTTGAATCCAACCCTTGCAAATGAGAAAGAAAATACATGATATAGACGTTGTAATCACTCATCCTAACCATCAGGGGTCAAAACCATGAGAAGAGGAGTTGTTTCAACCATTTCCAAATAAGGACCAGGAATATAGGCAGTCAAACAACTTGCCTCTAGAAGAGGGGAAACTGATTCATTTGCCTCAAAACCACATCTAACTAATGAATCTACCCTCTAACACTATTTTACCATTACATTTACATGCCACGTCATCAATTACATCAATGAACTCATCCATGAGGAGAGAGAAATCAAATTCATAGTCAAACACAGGGGAATTTTGGCTTCCTGAGCAAAATGGCCTTAAGCGCAGCGCCAATTTCCACCTGATTTTGGAGGCCTTCCCCTTAGCCAAATTGAGCCCATGATAGCTCATTAGAAAGGTCTTCAAGTCTAGTTTCTGGAACACTTGGAATTTCTAGATTTGGAGCTCATTTTCCCCCTCAAAACTTGAATCTCCCAAGACTGCTTGTGTGTGCCCAAAAAGAGGCAAAAAGGTCATTTTTTGGTAGTTTTTGGACCTTTTGGTGGACCAGATTTGCTCTAAAACTTCTAAAACTTTCCAAGGTGCATGTCCTCATCATTATGAATCCAAAAATATCAACCCTTTCTCCATCTGATGCTTGACAAATTTTCTGTGTTGTGAATTTCAAAATTTCAAAAATACAAAAACTTCTCAAAATTTGCCCAAATTTGGCATGGAACACCACCATCAACTGCTTTGATGGGCTAAGGAGGCTTCAGCCAACATCTTCAATCTATCTTGCTTCTTTTTGCCTTCCAACGCTCTCCTTAGCCTAGGCTTTAACTTTCTAATCCTTTTGTTACAAATTTTGTTGTGGGTCATATAATGGTATGCCATGTGTTTAATCATTTTCTTATCCCTGTTGGCCTTCTCAATGAGCCCTTCTAGATGTATGTTGACTCTCTTAAGCCAAGTTTTCCTATCATTTTCAATCTCCTGCTCAATAGGAGTCAATGTGACATGAGCCTCTTTGGCCATTTGCCTGTTTGCTTTGATCATTTCCAACTCCATGAGGACTCGTTTGTCACTCAATTGTTTGTTTTCCTGTTCCAAGTATTCAATGATGAACTTGGTTCTCTCTAAGTTGTCTGCCAAAGCTTGTATTTGAGCTTCCCTTTCTTGTATGATAATGTCTTTGATGGTTGCTTCATCCTGAGCCTCCAAATCAATGATATTAACTCCATGATGAGTATAGCGTTGCTACAACTCCTCATGTTCAATCAAGTCAAAGTCTCTTTCCTCCTCATCACCAAGGTTCTCCTCTTGCACTTTTTCCTTGCCTTTGCTCAGTTGCTCAACCTGTACCTGTTTTGTCGATGTAGAAGGCAAATCCCCTTCCACACCTGGTGGAGATAACATTTGCCTGTGGACTGATGATGAAGGCAAGGTCCCTTCCACATCCCATGGAGCAAACATTTGCCTAGCAGCTGCAAAAAGTCTCCTTGTGCCTCTCTGATATGTCAAGTACACTGGCACCTCAGCAGTTTTGGTTTCCTCGACCTCTTCCTTTGTTTCCCCATGGCTAGAAGGCCCACCTTTTTCTTGATGCACTGGTGAAGGGATCTGTGGACCTTTGAACATCTCACGAGCAATGAAAGTCTTCCAAGGAATGTTAAGAAGACTGAGATGGTGAAGAACAATGATTTTTATCAAAGAGTAATGATAGATGTTGTTCAACTGCTGAGGGTACGACTTCTTCTGCACAAGGTAAGCTATTTTGTCAATGTTTCTAAACATGAAATATGGGAGATTCGTCATCTTTACCCTGGTGAAGTGCATGAGGAGTCTAATATGGTAAGCATACAACCGGGAGAATATGTCTTCACAAGTGAAATATTCAATGATAATCCTCATCGAAGGAACATACCTGTTCTCCAAAAATTTAAAGGGGAAAATCTTTTTCACCTGGTTTCTGTACTGAGGCTTGATGTAAGGCTCATAGTAATGCTCATCAAGGTCCTAACCCTTGTACCATTTCTCACCAACAATAGGAATTCTAGTGGCCTCTGAAATGACAGCTGGTGATATTGTAAAGGTTACTCTGTCAAGTGTCACCTCATAGTCATGCAAATGAACCACAAAAAGTCTGGCCAACTCATGATAAAACTGAGCTCTTTCCACTAGTTCACAGAATTCAAAACATCCATGGTGTCTGAAACAAGAGACTGCAATTTGGCAAGCTTGCAATTCTCTTAAACTTGTGGGCTCTTTTCTTATGATTTTCCTCCCTTGTGAGGCTTCCTCTACCTATGTCTCTCCACAGAACTATCACTGACTATCTCTTCATCATACTCAAAATCACCTCCTCTGTCCATGTTTTAGTTAACTCTCTTAGTTTGCACAATTTTGACAATGTATGGGATGAATGGTATGTCCAATGGCTTGGAGGAATGGGTGTGAGTGAAGCTATGGGCAAAACATAAGAAGGAGGGGGTTTAGGGAGTGATAAATGAGGGGTAGAATGTGATAACAATGGTTGGGATAAGGGTTTAGCTACGAGGTGAGTGGTGGGGAAAACCAAAGAACTAGGGTTTTATAATGAAAGTTAGGGTTTTATATAGAGAATGGAAACTTATGAAAATATTTACATATGCAAACTAAATTGCAAGGAGAGGAATAATACTTACTTGCCAAGTGTGGAATTGGAGGAGATTCAACATAAATTTTAAGTTTGGGAGCATTTTTTGGTTTGTTGGCCTAAGCGCAGCGCCACTACCCAGGAGAGTAGCACCCATTCAAAAATACATTGGCAAAAAACTCCCTAAGCGTAGCGCCTCCTTCCCTAAGCGCAATTCCACTTCAGGACGACTTTTGACTGCCTTTCTGATGTCCAAATTGGGCGTGGAATAGCTCGTTGGAAAGCTTGTCAAGTCTACTTTCCAGAACATCTTAAATTTTTCAATTCGGAGTTCATTTTCCCTATCAAAAGTCTAATCTCCCAAGACTGGTCAAAATGTGCAGAATGAGGCTGCCAAAATGTAAAGTGTTGTTTCAGTCAATGTTTGGAGGTCTTCCTGAACTCTAAATTGAGCTCATGATAGCTCATTGGAAAGCTATTTGTGTCTATTTATCATTTGACTCATTAAGAAAGTCATTTTGTCACCTTATCTAGGATAAATTTTGATTTCACCAAGGTCACTCCAAAAGTGCATCAACTCTCTTGTAGCAATTGTATTTCTGACATTTCTCTAAAACCATGATACCTGTGTACAAACTAAAGGAGGTTTTTATTCTTGGGTCTATGATTAACAAAAACCTCTCTCACTTTTGTCAAATTCATCTTTTCTTGCTCAGAAACATAGTTTGAAGAAAAATTGTCCCTTATGTGTGGTGAATGGCTTGTTCCTTGGAATGACTTCTCGACAAATGATGGAGACTTGATGTTTGATGATATGAAATGGCCTCATACCCTCTGATATCTCTCATGCCTCCTCTTCTCATATATCTCTGATCCCATAGCCAACCCTAGCTCAGTGGGAGAGGAATTCAGGGTTTTAGTGCTTGTTTCTCTTTTGCTTTTGCAGGTGAATTGGTGCTCATGATGACTTGATTTTTTGTAGTGGCAAGTGCTTTGCAACATCACAAGATGTTTAGGAGCAGCTGGGAACCAATATTACATATGAAAACATAAAATTACATCATTAGTGGAGATAAAAACAAAATACCCTGTTTTCCCCTCAAAAAAAGTTTTGAGGTGAGAACTACATTAGGCTTTCAAAATGATAAATTATGGCTTTGCTAATCATTATTGGCCTCCTCATGTCCTTGCTGATCATTATTGGCATGTAATTATTGAATTTGACCATGGTGGGACCCTAAAACCTAATGAGACCAAACCATAAGACCTAATGAAATGAATTGCAAAGGGAATATGAGCCATGACTGAAATATATGGAAGAGGATCAGCAAGTACAGATCATGAGGGAAAATTGAAGTAAACCCTACCATCAGTGAATCCATGACCTAATGGAATGCAAACTCATCAGTATGGGACTCCTACTATGAAATGTAAAAGGGCAGATTTTGATCACTAATGGCAGTGTGAAGACACTGATACTAATAGGTTGAAAGATTAGTAGCAGTTGTTGGATCCCTACCCTTTCCTCTTAGCCACCATCCACCCTTTTACCCTTCTTCGTTCCTTTCTTTTTAGTGTTTTCTTTTCTGATTTTATTCCCTCATCTTCTGGATTGTTTGAATTTCTATGTGTTCCCTTTTCTATTTATTTGTTATTTTCCTTTTTGTTATATATTTGGTATTTTACCTTAATTTTTCATTATTATTACTATTATTATTATTATTATTTATTTTATTCCTAATTTAATCCCATCATAATTCCTATAATAGGATTAATATAAGTTATATATATATTTAATTTAGCCTTAAATTAAAAAGAGGATAATATATAAATAAATAGGTTTTATATATAAACATGGCTAAAAAAAATAGTTAATTATAATGTACATAATGTTTAGTTACATAATATATTTAAATGAATAAATAAACACGAATTAATTAATTAATTTTCTCCTAACTCTTGGGTCCAGTGAAATGTAGTTGTTTCTTTTTGGTCAAAAGTAGTCATTTCTTTATTGTCCTAACGATGGACCCACAACTTGTTGGTTTTAAACGCGTCGACAAATGAATTTTGATGTGATTATCGCCGAAAACATGTCTCAAAACTTGATATGGATCACATAAGGCTTAATTCAATAATCATATTATATTTTTTATAAAATTTTAAATTATTATAAAGTTTTAAATTAATTTTAATAAAATAATTGTTATATGGTAGGTTTAGTTTTTATTACAAACGTTGTGACTAAATGTATAGGTAGCAAAGAGTCAATGCAATGTCATTATTTTTTATATTTTTTTATATTTTTTTTTTATTTTTATTTTTATTTTTTTTTACAGGTGTATTTTTTGGACGTAGTGTATCAAAAGCGATCAATTTGACCCTCTGTGGGCCATGGGGGTCCAAGGACGATAATGGCATTGGAAGTCAACAACTGCAATCAAATAGCGCGACCCCCTATGTTGATGTCAAGGGGAGGTGGCGCTATCAGGTTTTCGCATCGAGTTCCACACAATAGATCTAACGGTGTACCGTGATGACATTGAAATAAAGGGTTGTGATTAAATAGCATGACCCTTTCCCGCCCCCACCCCCCTCGTGTTGATGTCACTAGGGTGGGTGGCGCTATTAGGGTTTCACACTAAGTTATGTGCTAGAGATTCAAATCATCAGCTTCACCTTCCTCATAGTCCTAGAACTTAATCCATATATTTGTTATTGCTCATGGTGTCTCGATCGAAGTATAATCTTAAGTCATTATATAAAACATTGGAAACCCCGTTTGTTGGTCGCGGAATCCCTAGTCAAAGTTTGAGAATCGTCGAAACTACAATGCTTGCCAAAGTCCTTAAGAGAGTTGAATCAGTTGACAATGTTGAGGTTATGGCATTGCGGGATAGAATGTTTACCACACGATCTCCCAAATATGAAAAAACTCTAAATTTTAGAAGTATGAGGTTGTCTCTTGCGTGGACTTTCATTTCAAAAGGTGGAAGTGTTGAATAAATTGGATCCCTCTTATGAAAATTGCTTGTTTAGGCTTGAGCAATTACAAGTGGACTACACAAGTATATTGCAACTGGTCTTTCCTGGGGGATTTTGCCCCAAAATTGGAACAATACATGTTTGTGGATGTTCCAAGCTCAAGAGCATACATGGGTTGGGGCCCCTAAACAAACTTATAAAACTTGATATTGAGTTTTTCCATGAGACGGAAGAGATAAATATGGGAGGCATGGAACAATTGACACCACTGGAAGCGTTTAGGGCTTCTTGATGTCTTAAGCTCAAGCGCATACAAGGGTTTGGGCACAATGCAAAGCTTTTAAAACTACGTATTAATGAATGCCATGAGATAGGAGAGTTATTAGGTGTAAACCATTTGATATCATTGGAGCAGTTGACTGTCTATTTATGTAAGAAGTTGAAAAAAAATATCTATGAGGACATTAGTACTGAGTGAAAATTTTACTACTAGTGAAATGATTTATTCATATTTTTCTATGAAACTTTACTAGTAATAAAATTTACAATCATTCAATGGAATAACTCCTGTAAGTTACAATGTTATTTTATCTAGGGATTTAATCTTGGCCTTCCTCATTTTGGTAGTGAGAACCACCCTAAAATTGTTTGGATCAACTGTGGAAAAAACCCTAAAAATACAATAATGGAGTTTAAAGAATTATTAGTCAAACTCCGTTGAATTTTAAAGTCTAAATCAACCATCTCTTGAGCCACTAAAAAAGCTTAGAATACAAGAACGAAATTTATTAGAGAATTATTAGTCAAACTTTGTTATCAAACGATATGTTTGCTTTAAAACTAATAAATCACAATATAAAACTTATATTTCACTGTATATATTAATTAATTTTGTATTTTATTATATTTGCAATCAAACTTAACACATTAGAAAGAAAGAAAAAATTCCTCACCATTTAAGTAATTTCAAACTTCAATGCACACCTAATTTGGCACATCCCTATATGTCGTCATTTTTTAATATATTGATTTTTTCATTTTTCAAAAGAGTATTGAATAAATGTTTATAAATAAATAAATGTAGATATATAGAGAGTAAGAATACATGATAATCTACTCTTAATCTTACTTTGTATATATATAAATTACCTTTATTCTCATTCTTATAGAGTAGAAATTGCAAAAGTGACCTTTACAGAGCATGTTATAAGGGCATTTAAGCATGGCAGGTTCATCATACTTGCTTGCAATCCACTGAGTCCTTTGAAATCTAGATGCAATAATTATGGAGTTGTGAAGGCCATCAATGTTGTTGGCAACAAGATCTTTAATGTACATAAAGGATCATAAGATTAGAGTCTGAAAAATTCTCAAAAGTTCTTAGAGGTTTGATTATCATGACAAGCTTGTTTGCACAATGCCTTGATTTACATATAATGAATTTATTCATAAACTACAACATATTGATGGCTAAAATGAACTTAGTTTATTTGTATGTTTAGTTTTCAGATACCATTATTTTATCATAAGATCATAGTAAATCAAAGATTTTACAACTAAGCTAAAAAATAAAGTAAACTTTTTCAAAAAACTATAACACATACAAAAAGTAGTTTTTTTCATATAGCTTTCTAAATTTATGGTATGACAAAATCTCAAACTCATGTTGTATTAAAACCAGCCTAGATCTATCTTAGCTCTGGATCTATCAAGCGCCGAGAGTGATCAAATATCTTGAGGTGCAAACCTCTTTTTTGAGTGCAAAACTTGGGAAAAGGTTTGCACCTCGAGGGATTTGATCCCTCTCAGCGCTTAATAGATCTGAAGTTAGGATGGATCTAGGTTGGTTTAAATCGTGTGCGGCCAAAGAAAATATAACAAACATATGGTTCATTTTATCAATAATATGTAAATTCATCTAATTTTAAATATTGAAATATGACTGAGATTAATCTAGTCATTTTAATTCTAAATTTGCTTAGTTACCTCAGTTTGTTGGGATGATAAATATTGTTAATAACTTTAATGATGAAAGATGATGAAATAAAAAATTTGAATGTAAAGTGAAAATGTAATAGTGTTGAATGGTAGAAAATGTGAATAATAAGAATATAGTCAATTACAAATAGTTTTCGTTATGATTAATCTCAAACTATTTTCCTCTAGTATTATTATTGTCACCCTTATTGATTTTATCATCTTTTCATATCGATTATATGAAAAGGAAAGATAAATCGTAAACCATTTAAATATTTAGCTCGAGCTATTGTAGTAAACATCATACATTGTCTCTCTTTCTCTCCAATATTAATAGGTTGAATTACTATAACACAAAAGTCAATGTACATTGTCAATAATTTTTTGTGCTTACACTGAAATCAATGCACAATGTTAATCCAATCACTTTAAAATTAATGTACCATCATACATCCAAATACATTAAATCTTAAATCAACATCTACACCAAAATCAATGCATCTAATGCAAGTAATCAAATAAGATTAGAAAACACATTTAGACTGAAATTAATGCATCTAATGCACGTAATCAAATAGAATTAGAAATCGACATTTACACTTAAATCAATGCATCTAGTGCAAGTAAGCAAATAGGATGATAAACCAATGTCTACACTAAAATCAACGCATCTAATGCAATAATCAAATATGATTAGAAATCACCATATACACTGAAATCAATGCATTTAGTGCAAGCAATCAAATAGGATTAGAAATCACCATCTACATTGAAATTAATGCATCTAGTACAAGCGATCAAATATTATTAGAAATCAACATCTACATTGAAATCAATGCATCTAGTGCAAGCAATCAAATAGGATTAGAAATCACCATCTACACTAGAATCAATGCATTTAGTGAAAGCATTTCTAATCATATAGGATTAGGAATCATCTACATTGAAATCAATACATCTAATGCAAGCAATAAAATATTATTAGAAGTCAACATCTACACTAAAATAAATGCATTTAGTTCAAGTAATCAAATAGGATTAGAAATCACCCTCTACACTAAAATCAATGCATCTAGTGCAAGAAATCTTCTTCCCTTTCTCACCCCTCCGTTTATATCTATATCTCCCTCCATCTCTCATTCTTTATCTCTCTATATCACCCCCCAAACACACATGCTCTCTCACTCCACATCTATCAATCTCTTTGTGCCTCCCTCACTCTCTCCATCTCTCTCTTCTTCCCTCACTTTACTTTCCATTTATATCTCTATCTCCCTTTGCCTCTCTATATCACCCCCAAGAGATACACTCTCTTTCTCCAATCTATCTATCTATCTCTCCCTCCTCCTCTCCCTCCCCTCTCTCTCTTCCCCTTCTCTCCCTCTCCCCCCTTCTATTTCTCTTCCCTCTTGTTGTCCTCTCTCCCTCTCTCTCCATCTTCCTTATCACTCCTTATCTCTCTCTCCACCTTTCTCTCTCTATTTCTTTCTTCTTAGCTCCCTCTCTCCCCCTCCAACTCCATCTTTGTTTCCCTCCCTCTCTCACATCCTCCCTGTCTTCCTTCCTCTCTCTCCCTTTCTCTCCCACCTCTCTCTCTCTCTCTCTCTCTCTCTCTCTCTCTCCAACTTTGTTACTATATCCCTCCCTCTCTCATCTCTCCTTCTCTCCCCCATCCTCTCCATCTCTCCTTCTTTGTCTCTTTATCTCACCCCCAAACATACACACTCTCTCTCCATCTCTCCCTTGTCACTCCCTCTCTCTCTCCACTTCTCACTCTCTATGTATTTCTTCTTCCCTCCATATCCCCCCCTCCAACTCCATCTCCATATCCCTCCCTCTCTCCTCCTCTGTCTCAAGTCCGCTCTCCCATACTTCCTCTCTCTCCCTTTCTCTCCTAGCTCCCTCTGTCTTCCCCCATCAGTCTCTCTCTCTTTTCCCTCTAATCCTCTCTCTTCCCCCATTGCTCTCCTCCTCTCTCTCCTACCTCCCTTTCTCTTCCCCCGTCACTCTTTCTCAGTCTCTCTCCAAGTATGTTACTATATCCCCCCTTCTCTCAATCTCTCATTCTTTGTCTCTTTATCTCTCCTCTAAATATACACACTCTCTCTCTCCATCTCTCCCTTGTCACTCCCTCTCTCTCTCCACTTCTCACTCTTTATGTCTCTCTTCTTCCCTCCCTCTCTCCCCCTGCAATTGCATCTCTCTATCCCTCCCTCTCCTCCTCTCTCTAAAGTCCTCTCTCTCATCCTTCCTCTCTCTCCCTTTCTCTCCTACCTCCCTCTCTCTTCCCCCATCTCTCTCTCTCTCTGCCCTCCAATCCTCTCACTATCTCCCTCCCTCTCTCCTTCTCTCTGTCGCCCCCTCCATATTTTTGTCTCCCTCTCCCTCTCTTACCCTTCTCTACCTCTCTCAATCCTCTCCTTCTCTCTCTCTTCATTCTTCCTCTCCCCTCTTCTTCAGTTTATCTCCATCTCTCCCTTGTCACTCCCCATATCTCTCCACCTCCATCACTCTATGTCTTTCTTCTTCCCTCCCATGTATATCGAGAGTTAATATATATCATGATATATTATAATACAACAAATTTAATATTGTATTAATCCAAAGTTATTAAATTTACTAATATTAATATTATAATATATTAATA